>BPLR01004725.1:0-29911 GCA_021605095.1 Caerostris extrusa
GTTACGTATTGCTCCTATTATTTTTATAACAGAAAGTATTAAAAACCCATAACTGAAAAATTAATGCAATTATTTATAGAAAAGCAAAAGAAAATTATATGTTGGGGCAATAGTAAAATACACTCGAGCAAAGAAGAAAATATATATATATATATATACACAAACGTTTCATTCTAAATGCTTAAAAAAGAACATCAAATAACTATTTTAAACACTTTAGAGAGAAATAATACAATAAAACATTGTAACAAATTTTTTTTCTATCTAAATTTGCTTAAAGAAAATCTACTGTTTTCAACTGGAAATCTTTTTTAAAGAAATGAAGCTAAGATTTATTATGTGCTGCAAATTATTTTTATTTTTAATGATTAACAACCATGCATGCCAGTTTTTCCATAATTAAACAATTGCATTTTATATAAAAAAAAATTATTAGCAATTAAATAACAATATTGTTCTTCGTAGCCCTTTTTGGACATAATATCAATAAAACTATTTCACTTAAACCCTTTTTATTAATTCCATAAATTCAATCCGAAATTAATAAATTTATAAAGCGAAAACTATACATTATCAATATCAAAAGGTTTTGTATTTAAAATAGTTGAGTTAAAAGATGTATGAAAATATATTAAAATCATACTACTTACTAATAAAAAAATTAATTATTAACAATAAAATTTACATAATGCATTAAAAATATTATAAAGGGATGTATCCCAATTGCGTAAATTTTAACATTCAAACTTTTGGGCAGGTAATTGGAAAAAAGTTATAAAAAGACACTTGTGAAGTAACGATTTTTCAACTTGGTATTTATTATCTGGAAACAATTTATTGTAAGAATATTTAGCCGAGGGTAATATTGTAATAACAAAAATATGTAGAAACAGGAAAATTGAACTTCTTAAAGGAGAACTGGTTAAATATATATATTTTTAATTATTAACTCTTGAAATTTTCTATTATAACTATTCTTTTTAATTTATATATATTTTATATATTTTTTTTAATGATGAATTAAAAAAAGTTCATAGCTCATTAAATTATAAAATTTCTACAAATATCCAAATTTTACAGAATTACTCCACACAAGACTGTGAAATGTATAAAAAGGTTTTTTTATGAATAACGCATATATGAATGTGTTGCTTCTGTACATAATAATTGACAACACATTTCAGACCATTGTTTTAATAAATTATTAGAGCCGACTTTTAGAAAAAGATAGAACATTTGACCACAATACATTTAACTGGTTACAAAATAAAGTTCAGACTTACCCTGACCAGCAGGTGTATAAATTAGAAAAACTTAATTAGAAATTAAAGTCACTACAATGCTTAAAGTAGTCTTACTTTTTAGAAGCTAAGGTACTCAGTCTTGAATTTATTTTTTCTTCTGACAGTTTTTATGAGGTCTTTGGAAAGTCAAACATAAGAAAATGTTAAAACATAGTCAGATCATTATTACTCTTCTTTAGATGTTCTTATAACAGTAATCCAAAAATTTTTAACTTCATTAACATAAAGTTAAAAAATTCAAGATTGAAAAAGTTTCAAGAGACTTCATAGGTTCCAATTAATATATTGTTTTAAAATATAGAAAGCTTTTTAAAAAATTGAGAAAAAGCAAAAATATTTAAATTACTGTAATAAGAATATGAAAAACTAAATTTTTTTTCACTATAGAGCCAGCATTAAAAAGAATTCCCAAATAAAATTGGCTCAAGTAATAAACCTTATTTGTGAAGTTTATAACGGAAATGTCAACTTGTTTTCTGAAGCACCTAGAATAAAGATGTTTTCCCATTGGAATGTTTTTGATGTAAATTGAACAAAAACATCCAGTGTCTACAAGTTTACCAAAAATGCATTCTGATGAAATCAGAATTGTTTCTTGAAGAAAACACAAGAAAAAATGTTTTGCTTCAACAGAGGGCACATTATTTTCAAGCAGATTAAAATCAAAAATAATGAAGATTTCTCCCAGCCACAAGTAGACAAGTCATATGCCTAAAGACATCCCAATCTCGGCGAGATCTCGGATTGAGTTAATAATGTATAAAGTATTGGGTTTTCAATAACGGTCAATCATGCGCGTAATAAGAGTACACGGAAGCTATGAGATTCCAGTAGAGACTTGTCTGTGTCGCACCTGTCAGGAGTAAATTTCCAAGCGCTGAGTTCATTCTGAGTCTCTTCAAGACGAGCCTTGAGGGCCTCAATTTCTTTTCTCATTTTTTCAAACAGCAAGTTCACAGCTGGATCCAGCATTGCAGAACGTAATTGTGCTATAGTTGGGACTTGTGCCTGCTTTAACTCTTGTATTTGCCCCTATAAAATATATAAATTTATAAATAATTGCCACCAAAAATGTAATTTAGATGCACAAAAAAAACATTCTTAAAAGTTATATAATTAAGTCTCCTTAAAAATAATATAAAAACTCTTGACTTATGACTAGAAATTTTCTTTTTATAAAAATACAATAATAAATAATTTTTAAGCTGTCTTAATTTTACAGATGAGGTTTTTTTTCAACCTCTTCTATTCATGGATTTTTAAAAGGTTTATGGCTATGAATTTGGTCTAATAGCTAGACCATATCGTGAATCAGAAATAACAGCGTAACAAATGAAAAAAATTATTATATAATTATATATTTACTTACTGAGTTTTACATAAGTACTCATTACTTATATACATGATCAACATAAGAGAATGAGTAAGAAACATTTTTAATATGATCCAATGGAGTAGGAGGAGGAGGAGTGGTCGCACTATTGGATGCATTATTAAATGACAATAATTCCCTTTAAAGAATATTTTTAAACTATAATTTTAAATAATTGCTTTCCAATTATGTTTCCATAATCATAATCATAATCCTTGGATAAATTTGTAGATTGAAACATTCCTTTTAATATATTTCATCATGTTTATTTATGTTTGACAAAAAATTTTCTCATTACAGCAGAGATTTCCACTTGGTCAAATATTAAAGCAGCAAATAAAATTGTCATATTCAATATTGTCAAAAAGTGACTTATATCTTTTAATAAATAAATAAAAACCCCTGCGTTCCTCAGGACTAAAAATGTATAATATTAAAAAATATGTGTTTTGGATGGGGGGAAGGGAAAGCCATGTGTTGCATTTTAATAACTATATATGCATCTTAATTTTTGTTTAATGCCCTTTTTGAGTAGAAGGTTTCTACCAAGCTTACCACAGTGCTCCTGTTCTTTATTGATGTCAAAATTTAAAAGGTATATTTGATTATATATTAAATATTCTCATATGAAAAATTAATTTGTTCAAACAATAAATTTTTTCCTTTCTTTAAGTAAAACTAATTTTGAGGAATGAAAAAGCTGGAATTCTGATAATTATAATAAATAGGCTTGTTGGTAAGTCCCAGAATTGTGTGACAAAAGCAACGGTTGTGTGTTTAAGGAGTGCCTGGGGGGCTTGCCATTCTTCCTGTTACTTAATTGTTATAAAAATTTAAATTAAAAGAATTAAAAATTGAGAGAAATTAAAATTATTGAGATTATTAAAGTTGAGCCATAACTCAGGAGTTTAAACAATATAAAAATAATTTAGAATAATTAAAGAGAATTTAAAAATTAAATAAAAATTCTTAAATTTAAATCCTTTGCACTTTAAAGAGAATTAAGAGGCCAGATGTTAAGAATCTAGCCAAAACCCAAAAATTCCAAGATATAGGTAAAGAGGTAAAAGGAGAAAAGAGAGACAGAGTCGCAGATGGCCCTCAAAAACCGAAGGTACAAATTTCATTGGTCTACAGAAAAAGTGCCAAAATGCTAGTTTCGTAATGATGTGGACCTGGGAGAGTGCTAAGTTATCTACCCACGGTTTGTTTACATTTGAGATGGTGAAAGGCATGATTCCTATTGGCTAATAGAATCAGTTACAAAAATGCGGTGCGATGGTGGACCTGGATGAAAGCTATAAACAATGTATTTTGAAAGTTCTACAAAAGTTCTTTCTAATTCTAAATTTAGAAAAATAGATATAATTAAAATTAAATAGTTATTTTTATTTATCCTGAATTGAAATTGATTCTTTTTTTGCAATGGAGAAAGTAATAAATTGTTGGTTATTAATTACTTGTGGTCGTTTCTTGGCTTTACTATTTCTGTGTTATTAAATTTATAGAGGAATTTAGTTGAAAGTCTTTTAGCATAATCCAGGATAGATTCTAAATTCAAATCATTGTGTAAGAATTGCCTGTTCAAATAGAAAGGAGCATTTGTTAATTTTAGGACTTGCTGGTTTTGAAGATTGTGTGACATGAAGATTTATTTAGTTGCTCCTCAATAGTAGTAGAAGCTAAAAGTAAAGTTTAAGGGACACAAGGATTGCTTTTGTTCACTGATTGTTTTTTCTAATGCAGCTGGCAAATATAGACCGTGATCTTTTATGCCATAAGGGCTGCTCTGACGTTTACTCACTTGGCACTACCCAGGGGCGCGTGTAACTTGAAGACAAGCCACGGACATGGAGTAACAATGCCTCCGCAACGCTCTACAATCCTATTAGGACCGGGACCTACAGTTCAAAGTGGATTCCGAACCACTTCAAACACCCATAGCAACGTCGGGATTTGAACTCGATACCTGTGGTACTGAGCGCTAGCCACTTGGCCATCAGGCCCCTGTTCACTGAATGTAAGGGCTTGATGTCCTACATATGTATTCTTCCATGCATTAATTAAATATCATTTCGAGTACTTATACTGTATTAGAAATTTTATTTTCCTTTACATTAAAAAAAAAATTATGTACAATATAAACAGAAAAATTTAATGAATTCTCCTGGCAAAGGGCTTCCAATAAATATATTCTATGTTCCTATTCAAAATTACAGATAGTTGAATAGTACTTTATCTACACCTTCTAGAATAAGATATAGATAAGGTAGGGGAGGGTGATTAATTTTATCACCCTTCCTCACCCATCACAATTAATATTAACATTAAAAATGAATAAAAATTAAATGCGCTTTTCCATCATCAATAAGAATTTTTATACTATAAAAGTAAATTTACCTATGTAATGGGAAATAAAAACAAAATTGAAAATAATACAAGTTATTTCCCAAAAGGAAGAAAAAAAACACTCTATCCACTGGTTCAATAAAAAGTCACACACATCGAGTTTGAAGATAAAAAAGTTAGCCAACATTGAGATTTCGAGAATAAGGATTTCAAGTGTCGCAAGCTTTGACTAACACTACATGCATTGCTACTTAAAGCCAAGATGTGAACAAACCTAATATAATTGGAATATTTAAGAAGTTTCTTGATTTCTTAAAACCAGTAACATTTGAATGTATGATTATATCACAATGTTTAGCATAGCAATAAGTAAACAATAACAATTTTAATGGAAAAATAGAAGTAAAAAATAAAAATTTAAAACAGCTTCAATATCTCATTTCTATACATGATGAATTGGAATTGTATATGAACACATGCATAACATATGAATTTAAGTTTTTTTTTTTAAAATATTAAAAGAAAATTCTCTTCACTTTAGTTCTAGTTATCTTTTCTTTTTATATACACTCATGTCCATAAATTAAGGATAATTCAGAATCACACAGAAATTGAACTCTAAAATAAAAATTTCACCTGTAGAATTATCACACACATCTAGAAGAAGAATATGCAAATTACAGGAAACCAACAGATGGCGCAGATAGTACGTCACAATGAGTGTAAAGAGAGGGGTATATAAGGAATGGTGGCAAAGAAGTAAAAGTTGTTCACAAGCGCTTTAAAAGCCTTTCAGTGCAATAACCGCATAGTTATGGCACAAAGGAAGCATTTGGATGATTTTTTACGTGGTAGAATTATCGGACGACTGGAATGTGGACGTACCCAGCTGGAACTTAGATCGCCCGAGTGTCTTCCCGCTGGCCGAGGAACTTAGAATCGCCCAGAGTGTCAACTCCAGGCTTTGGCAACGATTCCAAGATGATGGTAATGTGAGTAGATGTTACAGCACAGGTCGCCCGAGTTACAACGCCGAATGAGGACCGGTATTTAGCAATTACTGCCAAAAGAAACAGACGGAGCACAGCATCAGACCTGTCTCGTCAGCTCTCTTCAGTTCGGGTACGGCAGTTTCAAGGCAAACCGTGTACAGACACTTAGGGCACATTGGTCTATATGCTCGTAGGCCTGTCAGATGTGTTCCACTTACTGCAACTCACTGTTACCTGCGATTAACCTGGAGTAGAGAGCATGCATTGTGGACACCGCAACAGTGGTCTTGTGTGATGTTTTCGACGAGTCCAGGTTTAGTTTGCAGTCTGATTCTTGCCGGACTTTCATATGGAGCGCCAGGTACCCGTTACCAACCAAGAGAACACCATTGCACGGCACCGTTACGCTGGTGCAGGATGGCTCGTTTGGGGAGGAATTATTCTTGGTTCCAGAACTGACCTGCATGTTCAGAGTGTAACGATGACAGGCCACATCTATCAGGATGTCATTCTGGAACAATATGTACGTTGTTTCGGGGTGCCATGGGTGCTGAATTTCTGTTTATGGATGAAAACGCCCGTCCTCACCGTGCAAACATTGTAGACGAATGCCTTCAATTGGAGGATATCACCCGTATGGATTGGCCAGCATACTCACCGGACTTGAATCAATAGAGCATGTGTGGGATATGCTTGGCCGACAGAATTGTAGCCCGTCAACCGGAACCGGAGGGCATTGCTTGATGAGTGGTGTAATATTCCCCCAAGATCAGATTGATAATTTGATACTCAGCATGCCTAGGCGTTGTAACGCCTGTATTGCATCGTCCGGGAGACATACTCCATTAACCATATTATACTGTTTTTTGTAAATAGGTTCTTTTTTGAAATTTGCTCCAGGGAGTAAAAATTGCAATTTTTATTAATTATGTCAAACATATTGCATCTTTTTTGCTCTTTACCTTTTGTTTAATAAAATAGACTTTACAAATAAGTCAAATTTGTTTTGCTTCTGTCTCTTTCTTTGCCTGAACTTCATTATCCTTAATTTATGGACATGAGTGTATATTTGTTTAATTTAAAAACTTGAAAGCATGCTTTCGTAAGTACTTACAGCAAATTCTTGCATTTCATGTTCTTTAGTTGTTAATCTCATAACTAATATATTTTCTCTTCTACTTGCATCTATCTGTTGTTGTTTTAATTTTTCTTCTGACTCTCTTAAGCTCATCAATTCCGCTAAAAAATAAAATGGTGAAAATTAGAAAATTTATATATATATATATATATACTTTTAAATATAAGTATATACACAAAAAAATATATATTCATGAAAGCATTTAACCAATAAAATGGAAAAAAATATTTTTTAAACATTTTATACTAATTATTTTTTTTTTTTATCACATTTCATGTTTTAATGCATTAGTTTCATAACACAGCTCATTAATTTCTAATTTTCTTTATATTAAAAAAATTCAAACATTAAAATTTTTTAAAAACATTAATCACTTTGAAAAGAACACTATTTTTTTATGTGTTATAATAAAATTAACAGTTGACTACCTAAAATTTGTTTTTTAAAAAGTTGAATTTCCAATTAGTCAAGACAAGAAAGGTAAAATAAGCTAAAGCCTAAAACAAAATATAAAACTTGAGTGTGTATGTAAAATGAAAACAAGAGTATACGTTAAAATGGAAAATAAATCATTAATGAAAGTTTCAATTAATTTACAATAAAAAATATTACCATGAATCTTTCACATTTAAAATGGATGTAATACATAAAATCTTCAAGAGTCATTAAAAAATGAAGAGTTGCTGAGCTTTTTTTTACTATTCTCAAAGCGAATATATTTACACAATTGAGTTGACAGATTAAAGCATGAGAAAAAAAAAAAAATATAAATTTATTTTCACTAATGTTGTCTGTTTAAAAAAAAAATTCCAATAAAAATAAGATAATAATCTTAATTTATTTTTTTAAATATAATTTCTTGTAGATTTAGTAATTACATAATTGTACAAAATTTTAGACTGGTTAAAACTAATCTTAGTAAAATACAGAAAAAAAGATTTTTCAATAACAATTAATGATTTGCAATGTCTTTAGTAATTTAATTGAAATTAGTTAAATAACTACTGTTTACTGTGAAAAATAAATAATGAATTGAAGGATTATTTCAAAAACTTGCTGCTGATATTGAAAAGCTAACATTATCCCATATGATATAAGAAGGGTTTGACATTGAAAATATTTATAAATATTAAAAATATTTCAGCTCCAAAATGCACTTGAGTCAAGAGGAAAATATACTTATACATGCTATAAAAAGTTTGATTATTTTGTAATCCAACAGAAATTAATTATTTAATATAAAATGTTAAAAAGTACCTTCAAAACATTTTTTTTAACTTAAAATCATTTTGGAAAGGTGATGACAACTAGAAAAATAAAAGTTCATATAAATAGATCCTTTAAGCAGCTGAATTAGAAATCTGCTTTTTCAAAACTAATTCTAACAAATCTATTTATTTTATCTCCTCTATACTTGAATACTTTTCATGCTCTATACTTGTCAAGAATCAAAGTGATCTTTTTCTTTTTGCAGTGTTTGCAAATACAAAACATTTCACACATAAATATAATTTGAGATGAAAATTTAAGCATACGTCATGCATAAAACGTAGGACTGAAAATTGTATTCTCCCTTTGAGGACAACAAAATAGCAAGATTTTAACACAAATAATTATGTCAGGACATAATTTAATAGAAAAAGCATCATAATATATACGACAATTTTATGAAAAACTCAATATAATGATTTAGATATATCTCTGCTACTGGAAAAAAATCCAAAAACTAAAAGAATGGAAATAAACACCAATTTTTTTTTGGCAAAAAACATAGAAGGAAAAAAAAAAAGTTATGTGAATCACAATTAAAAAGCAGAACTAAGTAATATTTGAATCCCTGACATAACAAATTAATTCAGTCTTGTAATTGAGAAGATAAATAAAGTTACAAGAACACACAATTCTACTTCAATATTTAAAAGGACATCACAATAGGCAATTTTATTTTTTAGCACAAGTAAGTCAGAGTGTGGCATTTTTGAAGCTATTGATAAGTAATTCAACATAATAACTTAAACATGCAAGGTTATTTTTTATGAAAAGCCGACTGATCTATCAAGATTTGGCAGTAAATGGACATCTGGGAAGAAGAGAATCTATTGTAAAGTTCACAGGATAATTTCGTATTCCTGATTCTTTCCAGATGTGAACATGTTTAGAATCGCCCATAAAACTAAACCTCAATTCATCAGTAAAGAGAACATGGAACTAAAAGGTGTTCATTTCAGTTCTGATGTTCTTCACACAAATTAAAGCAACCCCTCTTTTGTTGTGAAAGTGAAACATATACCCTTGCCCTTCTAGAAGAAAGGATTTTTTCATTAAGTTTTCTGTTTGCCGTGATACAGCAGTTTCAATGGTGGCTGCAAGCTCTGAACTAAATTGCCGAGCAGCAGACTTCCTGTTACAACAGACAGCTATTGCCAGATAACGATTTTCAGAAACAGTTGTCATTTGTTTACGACTTTGTCCTTGCTTCCTTACAACGGTTTCATCATTTTTGAAATTGTTTCCATAATATAGAGACTGCCTTGCTTTTAAGCGGCCTATGAGTCACCACTTCATAAATTCTTTCAAATGATACTTAAAAGCCATAACAAACCAATTTGGGTCCTTACACACTAAAATCAAACATTTTATTGCAGAAATTTACTTTGCACAAAACGACTGATTCAACATCAAATGATGTAAGTCTAGATTTGCATATCAAACTGCTGAATTACTTTTGACTAGGCTAATGGTAATTAAGTTTTTTCACACATTCCCTGCAAACATGGATCACATTGATTGGATATCTCATTGAATACCATCTTTGGGTATGTAAAGATAAAATGATTGCATTATAAAATTATCTATGTTTTATCAAACTATTACAGTAAAGAGATTTAATAAAAATAGTAATAACTTTAAAAAAAAATTAAACTTTCTTCTCAAAATAGCCATAATACTATAACCAATTACAATCAAGGCTGTCTCGATCAGCTTCTGCTAGCCAGGCCCATCCTGATGCTAGTATCCAAGATGAGTTCTGTCCAGTTTTTTTTCTGACAGAGATTTCTAAACATGAGAATTTTTTGTTTTATAGGATAGGATTGTTAGCCCTATGCCCAAGCTCCTGGTTCATTGCTCTAGACATTTGCTGTTTCCCAGGGACAATTAAACCAGAACCTACAGCTTAAAGTTGATTCCAAACAACTACAAATATCCATGGATTCAAACTCGAAAACCAGTGGTACTGAGCACCAGAGTGTTAGTAACTTCGTCATAAGGACCACGAATGAAAATCACAATTTGTAAAAAAAAAGTAAAACATAAGATGATTTAAATAGTAGTTTGCATCTATGAACTTTGTATAATAAATTTAAAAAAAAAAATAATATAGTTAAAATTGACTTACAATGTTCGCTACCACTTTGCAACTTATTCTCTAATAGATCTACGTATTGATCTTGTATATTCCAGCTAAAACGAAAAAAAAAACTTTGTTTTACACAGATTAAAAATTAAATAATTAGATATTATGATTTCTTTGCAGTTTATATGTTTGAAAGTAAAAACATAGATCTGAATATATAATTATAGATATATTAATTTAAATGCACAATAAACCTTAATCTTCATTCAAATAGCAAAATTACAGATTCAAATATTTCATAAAAGTTATATTTTCTTTTTACAAAAACTTACTTATATTAAGCAATAACTACATGTATTTTTATTTTTTAGCATTTATGATTAAAATTATTTCCCTCAAAAACTTAAGATTAGATTATTTTTTTTACCTATAACTTACCTGACATTTCTTTCATTGCAAATACATTTTAGGACAAAAATAAAATCGTCTTGACTATAAATAGCATACTTTTTATCTTTTACAACAAAACTCGATGTTCTTAATTAAAATAAAAATTACTGATAACATTATTTCAACAAAGAAGTAGCTCCTTTTATTTTTAATAAAAGGAGCTACTTCTTTGTTGAAGATTAGATCTAATTCTTCTCCCCCCCACCTCTTTAATAAAAAGAGATTAGAGAATTCTGCTCCATAAAAGATCAGTCCATTATGAAAGGCTCTAACAATGCAAGTTTTTTCTCTAACCAATGTTCAAAAAAAAGACACAAGGATGTTTCAAAGTTAAGCAATTCCTGTAATATTGGAAATTTTTCTTTCCTTTTAAAACTTAATTCAAATAATAAAATATGGTCAATGATCGATTGATCAATACAAAAACTTTGTGCTGCCAAATTTAAAACATGCTATGGACACAACAGCATATCACATTAAGCTCTTTTCAATTGTTTGTTCAATATTTCTTATCATGATTTTTTGGATCTAGCATTATAAATGTTTTATCAGTCTTAAGAATAAGTGCTAAAAAAGATATGTGAAGATCTTAAAATTCATCTAATATATCTTAGGTAATATATGTAACAGTACAACTATTAAGCTACAAGACAACTTAGAATCCTATATTTTTCCTTTTAATCCTATATAATGATTGTAGTACATTACAATCATTATGTGCACTTCCAATAGTTCTGTACACAGCTATAGAAAAGACTATTTCTTAAGCATTCAGTAACATAATAGACTTTTCAACAGTATCTTATGAATACAGCAGCAATCTCAATTTGAGCTATTAATACAAATGTATAGAGCTACATAAATAAAAAAAAAAAAAAAATTCCATTGTAATCAAGAATACTTCCTGGTATGTTACACTCAAATAGAAATGGTGAAAAAAATAATAATAAAACTCTGATCACAATTTTGAAAAATTAGATTGTAAGTAAAAACCAACTTTCCTATTATATGAAGAAAATAAAATTTTTTTTTTTTTTTTGTGTATTAAACAGATTTAATATCAGTCTTACTACCACGATACATATCAAAATTATACATACATATATTACAATGTGCATTCCTAACACAGACATAATGGGACAATCCACATATATTCATCTGCACATATTTGATTAGCCCCATTAAATGCAAAATATAATGATCCAATTAAATAAGAACTTGTATTTACATGAAAACAGAATAATATATCGTACAATCATCTTCTCTTTATAGAAGAAACAAAAAAATTTGAAATCAGCATAATAAATTGAAATAAAATATTTCTATTTGCAAATGTGGTTATTTTTCTGTAGAAAAGAAAAAATTTCACCATGACAACACAAAACATCTTCCAATTTTTTTTAAGCCACCACTAGTTAGGCACAACACCTCTCATCTATAAAAACTAGTTTTCTGTTCACAACAATCATTGGTGGATTTAATAAAAAGTAAGAGATTTAATAAAGTATAGAGAACTGCAATCCCATTGACAAAAAGGTAAACTTTTCATTGTTCAAATGATGAACAATGAAAAGTTTACCTTTTTTGCCAATGGAATTGTAGTCACGTCAATCATGGCAACAGTAAAAAAAAATTCATGGAATATAGAGTTAAAATGTGGAAGTGCTGAGAGGTATGTAAAATAAATATTTTCATTTCTGTTTATCAAAATTAGTTTTTAATAAAGGATGACTTACCATTTTTGAAGCTGTTCTTTTGACATTTTTTCTAGTTCTTCTCTGGCAATCCGCACCTGATTAGAATATTGAGAATAAAATTATTTTGAAATATAATTATAGAACAAAATAACAGAAAACTTAAAATGTTCTATTATAAAACATTTATTGTTAGTTGCATAAGAAATTTTTTAATAATTTAAAAGTTAATGGTGGTAAAAAACAAAAACATTCTAGATAATTAAAATATTGAAGGTAACAATCACATTACAACTTGGAAAAAGATTTACTGTAAAATAAAAAACTTACTCGAGTTATAGTAGGAGTTTTTGCTGCCATGATTATCCTAAATATTAAGAAAATATATATTAATTAAACAGAAGTAGTAATTTATAAATTACATATTTTTTTAAAAAATAATAAGATACTTCATAACAAAAGAACTATTCTATTTTTTAAAAGTGGATAAAACAATTCAAAGTTTTAAATAAAACAAAATATTAAAGGAAAAACAAAAATACTAAAACTAATTAGATTACAATTACATTGTATTTAAATTAACACTATTTTAAAAGAATAAACATTTATACATTTGCATAAGAACAATGAGTTGAATGAGGCTTCACTAATGGCATCAGAAAGAAAGATATGGAAGTGTTTCTATTTCATAAGGATTAACAGATCACTATTGCAAATAATAATAGATGAGAAACTTTTGCACAGGTAGCTGTCATCTTGAGTGGAAATCAGTGTACCAATTTCACTAATAAACTCAACATGAATTGTATGCCAATAAATTGTTGTCTTGAGTGGGAATAGCTCCACTGTAACCCATACATGTCGTAAAAAGGCGATTTCAAGCATGTCATAAGTCAGACTTTTCCTTTGATGGCAGATGTCTTTGTGCTGTAAGGTCAAGAACAAAAAGAAGCTGCATTTTTTTACTCTTTCCATGATTCATGGACTTGGTCTAGATGTTTATGTTGGCCAAATGGGATAAAAAAAAAAAAAAAAAACATAAATTGTTCCCAAAAACTCAATACAAGGGGAAAAAAAAATATATATGGATGGTCTTATACAAGTTTGATGAAATAACATTAATGGATAAAATTCAGGTTAAGACTTATTGAAATAACTATACGTAACACAATCTGGTGTTTCTTTGTATGATCTCCAATACAATAAAAAATGCAGAAATCCTTGTTATCAAACAGCCAAAAATTCTCCACAGCTCTAATGGAAATATATTAACAATCTTTATTAATTATAATAATACACAAGAAATACCTTTGACTTATGAAATTACTTAAAATATTGACATTTTTAAAAATTTGCAGCAAAAAACACATGCAATTTTAAGATCAATTCCTGAATGCTCTATCACAATAATTGGCTTACAAATCATTTGTCAAAAGTTTAAGTGATCTGAAATTTTTTCATAACTAGCGGTTTTTTTTGGCCCTTTTTCCCGAGTGAAAATTTTCCGATTGTTTCAAATTATCAAGAAATGCAACAATTATGGAGGCAATAAAAGAATAATAATCTATGTTTGCATCAAGTGTTGCAAGAAATCCATAGCTCATGCTTTCTTAATAAAAGAAATTGAAGTTTTGAAGAACGCTTACAACCTAAAATGTCACAAAAAAAAAAAAAGCATAGCTACACAACCAAGTATTAAGTTTACAAATCTTTCTCAAGATCAGTCAAGTTCTGAACTTTTAGGGCATATATGCATATGCAGAACCCAGTAGTTTACTTTACAAAATAGTAAATACAATCAATGAAGAATTACATTTTGTTATTCTGCAGCATTCGCAAAAATCGTCTTAAAAGAGACAACTAACATACAAACAACTTAAATTAATATCAACAAGAACAATTTCTTATAATCCAAAATTTATTACAATTCCTAAAAGGTATAATAATCTTTGGCTATCATTTAATTTTTACTGAAAATATTTTAAAATTATATTTGCCAAAATTGATTTTCAGCATTTCTTGAATACTATATGATCCAATTTTAATCAAACATTTTAAAAATAAATTAAAGCAATTATAATATTTCTTTTATTAAATAAAGTGAAGAGAATTTAAATCACTTAACTTTTAGATAAATTAAAGCAAAAATTATTATCTATGATGGGATATTTTGATATGAATAATGACACAAATTTAACTTATTATATTCATTCTTAAAAAAAAAATGACTTTGTAATGGAGGCAAATGTAGAATATTTTGAGATATTTGTATTTATTCTCTTCACTTTAATGTTGAGTGTTTCACAATTTTTTTTTTTTTTAACAATTTAAATCTATTCTACAGGTAAAACAAAAACAGAACATAAATATTATTAAGTAAAAAAAATAAGTTTTATATAATTTAGTAAAACATAACACTTATAAAAATCATTACTAGTGACTATGTAGAATGTAATGTAGTGAAAATAAATATATATAAAAAGTTAATTTTATTAAAACATTCTTACTGCAGCAGTAGCAATTTCACTATAAATAAACAGTTCAGTTTTTCTTTTAACAATACATGAAAAAAAATTAGTACAAAAAGAAAATGATTAAATATTAAAAAAAAATTCATTTAATTAAACAACCACTTTTTAATTTAGATCCAAAATTTAAAAAAAAAAAAAAAAATACTATTAAGAAAAAAAAATTCGTTTCCATTTAATAAATAATAAAAATAAGTCAATGTTAATGTTTGAAAATCATATGAATTCCTTTTCTTCATCTTAATATGTTTTTAACAATACATCTAAAACCTTTTAGTTACTCTAAACCTCAATTATATTTTTCTTATAAAGTATATCTTCTGTTAGTAGGGTATTCCATGCATAATTGTCAATAATCCATCCTAATGGATTTTAACCTTTACCTCAAAAAACACATGAGATCCAAAGAAATTTATTAATATTAGATTTCAATATATTAAAATATAAATTATAAAAATATATTTTTTAAATTAATTATAAAAATATATTTTATTACTTTTTTTTTTTTTACTCATTATTTGTAATGGATTGCATGTTTGGCAACTGCCGAATGAGGATGAAATAAAAGAGAGTAACTCCAACTCTTGAACAAAATGAGTTGTGTTCCACGCCCTGCTCTTGTTCTCACATTAAAATTAATGAAGATAATGAAAAAGTAATATTGATCTTAATCAATCTGAATAGTTTAGATAAATTTCTAGAGGTCTAGATGAAAAAATTATCCCAGATAAATTTTTTTAATAGCTGGAAAAAGTTATTAGACCAATGAAGTGAAAATGCATGAATATTTCATAATATGGCTCATATCTACAATTTTGTGAACTTCAAAAATTGGATGAAATACAGAAATCATTGAACACTCATGGGACAAAGCAAAATGGAACAATAAAAGTCACTAGCCGACAGCTTGTCACTATCTAGAATACAATCAACCTCAAGTAGAATTATTTATATTAAAAATATATTTTCAGCACTGGTGAAAAATATTTGTATTTTATGCATGTGGTTATGGATTAATTTTACTACTTTAATTCTAATAATTATTTTTATTATAGTTATTTATTATTGTTAATGTAATTACTATAACTTTATTTTATTTCCTTTATAGTATGATTTTTTTGACATATTAAAATATTTTTGTTTTCCTTCTAACTGGCAATGATTTAGTGAAAATTATATTTGGTGACAAACGTCCCAATTAAAATCATACACATATCATTTACAATTAATGATCCCAGATAAGTATTTATAAACCTATGCAGGTAACATTTTTCAATGAATAGTTATTTTAAAGAAAAGGAAACATTAACCTAGAAAAAAAAAAATTAAGTAGATTGTATGCTATGAAAATCTATTTTATAAACCAATATACAAAAATCTCAACAAAATAAAATATTCTTTATTTTTATATCACAGATAATATAATGCTGGAACATTCAATAAAAAAAAGGCATATTTCATATAGTTTTAATTAAACATTCAATAGTTTTTTTACATTTAATTTGAAAACATTTTACTTTAAAATGAAACAAGATACCTTTATTATATGCTTGCATATAATTCTTTTGCCTTTTTCAACAGTAAAAAGGAACATTTGTAGACATATAATTTTTTTAAAAAATGCTTTAGTTTATATGGGTACTTTTCCATTAGCTGGGCATTACTTTTCAATAAGTATAAAAATGTTGTCAAATCATTACTAATGAAAATGTTATGAATTACACTGTTCTGAATAATTCATGTAAACCCCCTGACAAGTTTGCAGACATTTTGCCTGGTGCCCTGCTAATGGGAAAAGTGCCTTTATATGCTACTAAACAGATATTAATGATAAATAAATTTTTGATAATTTCTTTCAAAAAAAAATTTCATTCAAATTAAATTCATTTATATCCTTAGCCTAAGAATTATAAGTTAAAAATTAATAAAATTCTAACAAGCTATATGAAACGCATTAAAAATAATTTGTAACTCATACAATATTCAACGAAAGGAAATATTGCAACATTTTTTTCTTGTTATCATAGCATTGAATAATAAAAGAAAATGCATATATATATTAATGCTATTATAAAAGAACTAAAAAATTACTTAGTTCTTTCTATCCATATAATTTTTCTCCTAACAGGTACGAACAAAATTGGCCAAACCATCTAACTAGTAATAAATAACTTATTCTGTCGAATACAGTATTCAAAAAGATATAATTAACTTTATTTAAGCAATTTTAAATAATTAATTATCAGACAATCAAAATCATTTACAATCAAATTCTGCTACGAACACATGAAACATTATTAATCTAAAGGATATGGCAAAGTAACACCAAATAACTACTTGTCTATATTATTTTTAATTTATCATTACAGAGAGATCCCATCAAAATAAGTTATTGATTAGCAAATGTAATAATGAATACAGATAGTTGTCATGGTATTTTATAAACAAACATCTTTTCTTTCCTGGCAAGTCTATTGATTAATCGGAATCAATACTTTGAAGATAAAGAAAACATCATTGGTGAAATCTAAATTAATTGCTTCTTTCACTGTGAAGTAAAACTTGAGTGACAATTGATATTCTAATTTCCATTTTGAATAAATGAACACAATCCTTTTTCAAGGGATTTTATTTCATTTCCTAGAAATGTTTTCATCAATTTCAAACTTTTTTTTTCTTCTTTTTGTTTGATTTTTTTCCTTCTTCTGAATGAATATTCAAATGCAAAATAACTAAATACCACATCTTCATTTTGATTTTTCACATATAACAATTCAAATGTCATTTTAAGTTTAAAACTGTGTTTTAAACTTTTACATCATCTTTAGAAGTATGCACTAATTTAATGGAAGAATAACAAATTTTTTTAGAAGGATTTTTTTATACACTTATATGAATGCATTATGTTCCTTTTATTCTCTTCTTCTATGTATATAAGTAACAAATTCATTCAGGTACTGCTATAATTTCAACATCACATTTCTTAGAGTAGAATATCAACAACATATGAATAATTGAAAATTTAACTGTGCACACACTTAAATTCTCCCAAAATTATCAAGAGAACTTGAACAGCAACAAATCCACTTTCACATAAATTATTTCAATATTTTGATGTGGAGAATTTCAATGACGAGATCTCTCTTAAATTTCACATCTCAAAAGTGGAATTTTCTGGAATACAATAAGACAAATTAACAATGGTAAAAAAATTTATCAAGTTGAATAAAAAAAAATCCTGGCACTTTCAATTTTCTTCCAATTCTTTAAATTTTTATTAATTTAATATGTACACTGCTAAATACCCTTTTTTCCTATAAAAAGAGAAAAGTAAACACCTAATATTTTTTTAGAATATTTACATGAATGAATGATAATTTTTTTAGCTATAACCTTAAAAAAGGACTTTTTGCAAGCTTAAATATAATTTCTTTGATTTATATTAAAAAATGTAAACTTAACTTTATAATACATAGACTGAATATTTTATCATAATTTAAATTTTCTGCAAATGACAGCATGATTAATACATGTCTAAAGCTTTGTTTACAATTATTGACAACAAATCCTACAATTAATTAAGATAAAATGCCATTGCAAGTCATTATATAATCTGACCTACTTCGAATACATTAATTTTAGATAATTTAATATAAGTTATTAAAATAAATCATAGATCTTTAATTTAAAAACACAACAATTCAAACAAAAATAAATATTAATATAGATTTTAAGAAATAATCATAAGGAAGGCAAATACCATATCAGTAAAATTATCTACATTTACATAATTTATTTGTATTGCAATGTATAATTTAACAATTTCTTTCAGTAGTTACAACTTATATAAATGATAACATTCAATAATATACCAATAGAATTTTCAACTATTTTAAAAACATTATCATTTACTTAGAATGTAAATATACAAATTAAGTGTTGAAAAAACCAAGAAATAAAGTAAAATTAATTTTCTTTTAAAGTAAAACATTTAAAAATTATGAAAATGAGTAAAGTGAAAGTCTTGAGTATTTAACAAGAATAAGAAAATGAAGTAAAATATACTATATACTTATACATTAATCCTCACCTATATCATATTTTAAGGGGAATTAAAAAAAAAAAACCAGCAAATTCTTTTTGATCCTTAAAATACTTCTTTGCCATAATTGCTAAATTATATAACTGTATAAATTTGTCAAGGTAAATAATTTTCCATTTTTACTTCAATTATGCTAATGGCATAGCAAGTGATACATATGCAATTTTAGAAATTACTTATCAAATTTTAAAAAGTTCAAAACACTTTTCTTTAAAAAGGGTGTCAAGGCTAAACTTTGCAAGTACACCAATAATCAATTTAATCTGCAAATTGCACACATAATATTATGCATTTTCACATTCTTATTTTATTTTATTATTTAGCATAAAATGTCACAGACAATTCCCAAAGAATGAAGATGATATCATATAACTTCAACATAGAAGATTTTCTGTTATCACTTTCAGGTAAATGTAAGAATATCATTAAATTATTAGCAATCATAATATTTAAAGGCATGACATATGCAGTATTGATTTAATCTGATTTGCAGTATAAGGTTTTAATTCTAACAATCAAGACAAGAGTATTAAGGAATGTGAACTCAAACAAACTTGTTTTCTGCCAAATGGATAAAATTTCATGGTTTCCTTTATAATATAATTATTAACAGCAAAAAAATTAATCATAACACAATATTCTGTCACTTTTTTCTTAATTTTACATTCAGAATTGGCAATGACTTAGCAACATATTTATTTCATACTCAGCAAATGGAAAAATGCCCTTAAATCAAATATCTAAATTGTATAAACCTAAACATACCTAAATTGTATGAACAATCATTAGAGGATTTACAACATGTCACAAAAGAAAGTAGTACACAAATTTAATAGAAGATGAAAAAGAAACATGCCACTTTTTAAAATATGTCACAATTAGAATAAGAATACACGATGATTTTTAACAAACTAGATTTGATACTGTAATAAAACATAAAATTTCTTATATTCTAAAAATTCTTTAAATTTCTACAGAATAAAAGAAAATTTTGGCTTACTTAACACACAAAGTTTATATTTGTTAATAATATCTCTGATTTAATCCATTAAATTAATTTAAATTTATATCTATAAATATTTTTTAACAACTTTAATATGATTAAGCAATCAGTATCAACGACTAATTCTTAAAATATCTAACACTATTTATCGAAATAAATTATCTGAGATAATGTAACAAAAACAAATTGAATAAAAAATAAACTTCCCATAATATTCAGCCTACTAAAAGAATATTCTGGAATTTTCAGAAGAAAATATATAATTAAGTAAATTATTTAATAGTCGAACCAATCAAATGATGTATTCTTCCGTTTTCAAGAATAAAACAGTTAAGATCAACTGCCGAAATGAAATTTTATAATTCTGTAACAAATGCAATGCATTATTTTATCAACATGCACTTGCTTTTATAACGATAGTTTCAGGTTTAATAAATTTTTAACGTAAAGTTTCATTTTACGAACCGAAACTGGGAGGTCAGAATTAGGAGCCATTTTGTTAGATTCCGATAAAAACTCAAAAAACTTTTTAATTCAAAATAAGTACTGATTTTAATGATTTACGTAAGTGATAAAATAAAATACGTAGAAAATCATAAAAACTTACAAATTTCAGAGGTAATTTCAATATCATAACAAATCATATATATCTTTCAGGGAAAAGCCCGGAATTTTATATACAAAACAACACTATTTCTTTACAGATTTATATTTGTTGCCAGATTTAGTAAAATTGAAATCGTTAATGATTACATACTTTTATGTGTTTTATTAACTCTATATTGCTTATAATAATTTAAGTTTTCAATTCGAAGAATCAACTTATTTATCTTATTTCTTCTTTAAATTACACAATCGAACATAGAATAAATTCTATGGAACTAACTATGATAGCTAAACCATGAAACAACACTTTATAAATGATAGACAGAAAATTGTATTATTACGAAATATGTAAATATAATTTTTAAATATTTATCAGTTTCAAAAACCTTAATTTCCTTTAAACTAAATAATTAATTTAAGAAAATTCTATGTATACAGAATTTTCCCCGAGATAACACAACAACAGCTGGTGTTAAATATTGAGATTTTCCGATTGGATTTAAACTGATGGGATATTTTGTTATATATTAACATTTTTAGACTTTTCATATTAATATTTTTTAGACTAGAATATATAATTTTTTTAGAATTTTCTTTTAAATTGATTTTAAGTTAATTAAGATGTTTATTCTACATAAGTTGGTGGAAAAGGTTCTCCAATGAATTTTAATTCAATTGTGAGTTCATAGCATTTTCTATTGACATTATTTTTCCAATATTCATTTTTTATTTTAATATTTTTATTTATTTTTTTTCCTCCGTGTAATGTAAAATATAGTGCATACATCTTGAAAGTGTTTTCTCGTATTAGGGCAAACATTATCATAACAATTTTTGGAGGATACTATTTATTTTAGGAGTAAATCACATTCAAAACATAACATTATTCTTTCTGAAAATGCATAATCATGTTTTACACAATAAAACGTAACTAAATTAAAAAATAACCCACGGCAATGAAAGTTTGGCTTTTCATTTACAAATATAACAAATAAATTCAAACTTCTTTTAAATGTGAAAAATGTGCCCTAATTATTTTTGTTCCATCCAGTTGCTGTAGATGTAGTTCGTAGATAAGTCATAAGCTGCAGATTCTCACAAATTCAGCAATAAAAGCAATTTTTTGCAGGTCAAAAGTATAAATTATCTTTCTTTATTTGAAGGCAGATACCTCTACCATTAATAAAAATTAGTCTTATTCAGCAACAATTTAAGACGTTTAACTCCTTGAACACACACACACACACACGCACGCACACACACACACGCACACACACACACACACACATATATATATATATATATATGTATGTGTGTGTGTGTGTGTGTTCAAGGAGTAAAACGTCTTAAATTGTTGAATTGTTATATACATATATATATGAAATATATCACCAAAGTATATGAATTATTTCAAGAATATAAAACAATTAAAAAACAATTATTAATTAAAGAAATATCCGAAATGTAGTTGAAATCTTTAATTATTTGCAACATTAATTTTGTTACAGAAGAACCAACAACATGTTGCATCTTTCCTCAACATAGTTATCCAACTAATAATGATATTAACAACTTATTCAATTTCAATATTATCACTAATTCATTATCATTTGTCCCGGCAAATATCAAGGAAAAGCAAAATAATAAAAGTAAAAAATTAGATCTTTATTTTACACAAGAGAGTAACCGAAGTAGGACAAAATACAATTCTCTACTTCTGCATTAATTATGCGGAAGGTGCATAATTATTACATAATTTTATTGTTAAGATTAATCAAATGATTTAAGATCAATCTTTTCATTTCTATAATTTTCAATTTTACATCCCCCCTCCCTCATTCAATGCTAGGAGATTTTGCCCTAAAAGATCATGAATGATAAAATTTTCGTTGAATAAGAAACTTTCTTGATTATAAAAAACTTTGTCTTATGCAAGATTATTGAGATTTATACGCGAATGCTGCTTTATTTATCTTTTGCAACTTATCCAAATGCTGTTACAAAAAATTTGACCAAAGATAAAAATTGAATGTTATTTTATGAATCATGTATATGAATCCATGATGATATGTTAAAGGCAACTAACCCTTTGTTGTGTCCAAACTCAATTTTAAATAAAAAGATTCGCTGCACGTTATTTCCGGCAACCAAAAGAAAATAAGTAAGTTGAATAAATAGGAATAAGAAAAAGTAATAGAAAGGAATGAATAAAACTGTTAATCGAATAGGTGACTACATTTTAAAATTGGAATGATGACAAAATGTAAATTACAACCCTAACTAGAAATAAAAATAAATAATAATAATAAAAAAAAAAAAAACCAGAAAAGAAAAATGGTATTCATCACGAGGTTACGAGATTTTTCATAGAAACTGAAGTATCATTGCAGTCTTATAATATACATCCTCAGATATATCAAATATTCGAAAATAAGATAGAACTTTGTATCTGAAAACACTTTGTAGCTTGTTTCTTGGCTTTACATATTTCGTACATTGAAACAAAATGTGTTCAACAGTTTGCGGTATTTTGCAGAATGAGAATGAACATAAAGGAGATGGGGTTAGGCCAAATCTATGGAATTTAGCTTTTGAAGGGTATACTTTTGAATGAAATCTATAAAAAGAATGTCTTCTTTTCGATTAATGGGGAGAAGTCTAAGTAGGTTTAAGATTTTTAAGTTAATAAATTCTTGAGCTTATTTTCCGCTTATCCGCTGTTTTATTTTATTTATTTATTATTATTTTTTTCTGCTTCCTTTTTTTTTTGTTGAAATATAAGATCCTTTGGAGATTTCTAACGGAAAATGATTATCTCTATTGCTGATTTTGTTAGAGAATCTGCAAATTAATTTTCCAATACCAACATGCCTTGGAGTTCAGATGAATTCAACTGATAAATTGCTATTGATATCAGAGCCGATCAGTTTGATAACGCGATTTGATTGGAAATTATAATTCTGTAAAGCGTGAAGAATAGAAAGACTATTTGTAACGATAAAATAGTTATGAGCTATGAGGAAATAAGTCGAAATGTTTAAAATTAGTACAAGAGCTTCATCCGTGAAAATTCTGTTATAATTTGAAATCTGTCCTGACTGAAGAAGATACTTGTGATGAGATATTAATGATACTATTGAAATTTTAAGGTATGACTTAGATGCATCTGAGGCCAAAATCTTATCATTACAGTGTTCATCTTTATGTGATTTTAAAAAGGGGTTGATGACATGAGGGGGGTCATTTGAAACGGAAGATCATCAAGGTTAAAAGTGATTTTTAAGTTCTAATTAAATGGTGGTAAAGGATAGGAACATAAGAACAGATCTGGTGAAAAACTACGAAAGACAAAATAATTAATTGAACTGACGAACTTGAACGAATTTGAACTGACGAATAATACTGACGAATTATTTGAACTGACGAATGACGTATAATATGATGAAAAACATCAACAGACGAACAGTTATGATATTAATCATAAATAACACTAGACTTGACGTTACCGGATAAACGCCGAGATGAAACGGTTATCACCCTTTGGCGATTCCATTTGGCTCGAAAAAAATTATACATGAACACATCCAAACTCTTTAAAAATGGAGAATTTCAATAGCTTAATTTGTTTAATTGTAAATATTCTTGTTTTTATCTTTTTATAGAGGTTATTACACTTATTTTTAATTCTTAACCGTACTAGAATGACTAGTGGCGCCATCCAAAGGTTTTAGACACAAACAGATATTACAATAAAGGAATTATGAAGGGTCTTAATTGTTACAATAATTGTTTAAATTTTTTAGAAATCTTGGAGTGAACAGCTAATTGTGCAGTTTTAAAACGGTTTAAGTTAAAAAAAAAAATTTTTTTTTTTTTTCGTTTTTAACTTCGTAAACTTTCCTTTTCAACCGTTTTAATTCATGCAACTACATTTTTTGTATTAACTTTTTAATTCAGTAATGCAGATGTTGAAGTTTTCAGGGTATAATCTATTCCACATGATATTACTACATTCATTTTACTAGTTTCCAATTGAAAATTTATTTTTTATCCTTAAAACATATTGTCTACCACAACTGGAAATTAATAATAATAGTAATAGGGGGAAAAAAAGGAACTAAAAGAGCTAAAACTATTTGAATAAAGTAGATGTGAAACATAACATAATAATCAATAAAAAAATTTTAAATGGAAAAGTTATCTACAGAAATTTAAAAACATTATAATATAAGACAAATTATTTGTCTATATGTAATCACTTAATGCACTTAGTATAAAGTTAGTAAGTTTTCATATATTTTTATAATCTTTTTAAAAGACATTTCTTATGATCTGATTAAAATATAAGTAATAGAAAACTGCTTAAAAATTATTTATATTATTAATACTGTAAAACCTATTGATAAAATAAATTAAAGTGTGTTTATCAGAGCGATTAATTCCCAAAATAATCAACGATGAGTTTAAAATAGACCACGTCCTGAAATGTACACAAATTAAACGTCTATAAAAGATTATTTAAAATTTTTTTTTGTTTTAAGTTATATTTTTTTACTAGTCTATGCATTATAAATATATTATTTCTAGAAGTTTCTGGCAATTGACGTGATGTAGCTGTTTAAACATAAAATATAGATTGCTTTAAAATTAAAGTTTTTAATCCATATTTTCGCAAAAAATATAATATATTGAATAATTTGTTTTCATAAGAAAATAAATGTTGCAATGAGTCAAAGATTTTCAAATTACTTACTTTAACATAATGATTTTACACAAATAAAGTAATTAAATATGCAAATATTTCACAAATTGTAATTACATTTTGCTTTGTAGCCAGGGAATGTTACCAATTCTGAATTTACAATCAAGGAAAATGGCAGAATTTCTTTATCCTTAAAGCATATTGTTAACCACAATTGAAAATAAGAAACGGAAAGAGCTCAAAGGACTTTAATATAGTAGATCTGAAACATCCCATAGTTATCAACAAAGAATTTAAAATTGAAAAGATAACATAAAAATATTAATTGCTTTCAAATTATAGTTTTTAATCCTTATTTTCGCAAAAAATATAATATATTGAATATTTTGTTTCTATAAGAAAGAAAATATTGGAATGAGCCAAACATTTTCAAATTACTTTAACATAAGTATTTTTCACAAATAATGTAATTACATATACAAATATTCCAAAAGAACAGCCAGATAATAACGCCGAATATTACATTTGAAATTTATACAGAAAGCATGAAACTATATAAAAAAATTGTAATTACATTTTGATTTGTAGCCAGGGAATTGTAGCCACTTCTGAATTTACAATCAAGGAAAATGGCAGAATGGCCAATTCAAATCTGTTCTTGTAGCAGCAGCAACAGAAGCTGCCCCTCTTTCCCTCCATCCATGAGTATTTCAACATTTTCTATGATGGGATTTCATTCCTTCAACTGTTTTAATAATTAAGTAATTGAGGAATCAGCATGTTTTATTCATTGCAATAAAATAATAACTTGAAAATAAAACCAGGAAGTAACTTAAGTTTAGTTTGCAACTTAAATAAAAATAAAAAACAAGTAATATAAAAAAAAAAATATTTTAAAGTCAATTCCTACTATATCGGAGATTCCTACTATTCCTACTATATTTCCTATATTGGAGAAAAGTCCTTTACAAATAAAGTTGAAATTGTCCTCTTACATCTGGCGCTAATCTATTATTAGATACATGCAACTTAAATCTAAAAAAACTAAAATTAATTAATTAAATTTAATTAATGAATTAATATTTGAAAAACTATATTAACATCAAGTGTTATCCACTACAAGTTCAAAAATGTATTTGAACTTGAGTGGATGAATAAAAAAGTATTTTATGAACGATTGAAAATTTGAACAAGATAGAGAATAGGGAGAGTGTGACCTAATAGTAGGAATTGAAGAGAACCTCTTAATTTTCAAGTTTCAGAAAAGTTCTGCCAATTTTTTCCAATGAAATAAAACCAAAAATTGCCAAAAAATATTATTTAATCACCATTCTTTCAACGACATCGTCTTTTTCGATGTTTTTATTATGAATAAATATATCACTTGGTTTGTTTGTCAATTTTAACTAATTATTTTGCTTGCGTTTTGAAATGATATCAATGACACTTTTCATTCTTACTACATAGAAATCATATGTGCACATGATATTGTCCTTCTTTGAAATGAATCGTGTCAACCAAATAGAGAATTATATGGCTGCTTTCACCGGATTCGACTCAGATGATAAAATATTGATATTCTCAAACTCGTTGTCAAAACATAATCTTAAAAACAAACTTTAATTTTTGCCAAACGATATAAGTAACTTTAGAAAAAAATTCTCTTAAAAAAATTGTCTTCAAATGAATCACAATTTTTAATTGTTTTTATTATTTATTTATTAAATTTCATCTTCTTTTTATTTATGAATCGTTTGGTAAATATTTCGAAACAATTAAGATTCCATTGCGTGGCAACTTATGGGTTAATTGTGTTCTAAAAATTATTTTGATATAGGATAGTTTATTTTTTTCTAATATTAAACGGAATGAAAGGGGTTTTAATGGAAAAACTTTTCTTCATTCCTTTAAAGATGTGATTTTTATTTGCTCTTACTTTTTTAAATAGAGGAAAAAATGAATAAGTACAATAAAAATCTATTTCGACTTTGGAATCTTAATAAAACTAAAGAATATATATATTTTTCGCCAGGTTGAAGTAAATGTTTCAAAAACTTTTTTATTTCCAATGGCAGATTATGAACAGTTATAGCAAAAAAGAACAACGAAAAAAAAAAAAAAAAAAAAAACCAGATAATACAACAAAACATGCTGAAACAGAGTTCATTAATCTAACAATAATGCCAAGTTGTAGATCTTTTAGCCACTAAAAGTGTTACCAGGTGCACCACAGGGAGGTAGATCTTCTACGCACCCTGTTTCAAAAACTTAATTTGTCGTTTAGGAAATGTATCTCACTTTAAAAAAAAATGGAGTTCAAAGATGGAAGCAATGATAGTTTCTGTTTTAATTCAAAAGTAAAAGAATACTTATCTAAAAGAAACATATGAGAACAATGACGTTGAACCTGGAATTTTAATGAAGGTACGATTTTCTTGGTGATTATTTTATGTAAGATATTAAAAAACTTAGAACGATTGAATTAGAAATTGATTAATTTGATAAAAAAAACTTTTCTGCGTTTATTTTTTTTTAATTTGAATTATACTTAATTATTGTCACAATTGCCAAGGTTTAAAAATCATTCTAATGTAAAATAAAATGAATATTTAGTAATATATAGAATAAGTAGAATAAATTTTTTTTTTTGAAAACTATGTCAAGCAAATGCTTATCTGTTGCGTAATTGAATAATAATAAACTATGATTATTCTGTCATGGTCCTATATAAAAATATTATTACCCAAAGACTGTTTAGATTGTTTAAAAAATTATGAAATAATCCTTATTATATGTATTTTATAAACTATTTTATAAAATCTATAAAATATTAAGAGACAAGTCTTTATGACATAAACTCTAAAAAACAACTAATTATAAATGCTATTATAATTCCAAAAGAACAAGAGAAAAATTTATTTTAAAACAAAACTGCAGATTCGTTATTTCCAAGGAACAGTAGGCATGCTAAATACTATAACGACGCGATTTCTTGTTAAAAGAATTTAATATGAAAAAGAAAACGTTATTTACAGTGTCACATTTTGAAAATATATTTAACAATAGTATCCTCTAATTACATGTAAACTAAAGTTATTGTTAAAAGATAATTATGAACCCAAACCCCTGCTGTAAATTAGTTTTATGCCACTTTTTGTATTTGAAACATTTTTGAACATGGTTTGCAGAGCCATGACATACGAAGGTTTCGTGAAAAATATATTCATGCAGAAACAATTTCGGAAAATGTGGGTGAAAAAAAAAGAAAAAAATTATGTTTCTATAAAAATTCTTCTAAAATGAAAGAATATTTTGTGATTAAGTCAAAAAAAGATTTAATAAGTTAAAATTTTAAACATTTTGATAAAATGTTTGCAGCGTTAGTGAAAATGTATTCACATAAAATGTAATAAGAAATAATCCAGGGTTGTAATTGAAATAAATAGAAAAATGCTTCGACGTAATTTTGCGATTGCAGGTGATATACTTTTATTGTAAATTTTGTTGGGTAATTTATGGATTAAGTTATTAAACACAGCTTAAATTTTGTAGTACAATGAGGAGGCATTTATTCTTGAGTTCGATAAAAAAAAAAAACATTTCTAATTATTCAAAAATAAACCATTGTAGATTTAATTCTTTTAATTTTGACTCTTTTACAAGTTTTGCTTCTTTTAAGTGTTTTACAATAATTACAAAATTTGTTTTTCCCCAGCTTTTTGAAATTTATTTTATCGAATATTAATTAATTCTCAAATACAGACTAGGCGTTCAACTGATTGTTTATTATTCGTTCATATCAAAATAAAAACGAATTCTTAAAAATTATAAAGTTTGTTTTATTTATGTTTATTTTTTTCTATGTTTATTTTATTTTTATTTATGTTTATTTTTATGTTTTATTTTTCTTATAAAAATTTTTGCAGGAGCATTGGAAAAATGTAATTACAAGTTAAATTGATTCAAGTTAGTAACTGAAAAATGCTTTTGATGCAGTTTATGTGGTGATGTATACATACTTAAACGTAAAATTTACTAACAATTTAAGTATCGATATATATTTTTAAAAAGACAATTGAAATTTTTTTTTAGTATAATAACCGGCATATCTTTTGAGTTTGAAAAAAAATATTTCTAATTATTCAAGAAGAACTCATTCTAGATTAATTTTGCAAAAAATTGTAGTGTAAGAAAAATTGGATTTCACAATCCTCAACTTTTTAAATATTCAAATTATTAAATGAAATATGAAAATGTGTTCTTACTTATTGATTTCAAATTCATCAAAGCCATTGAATAACATTTTTTTAAACTGC
>BPLR01004726.1:0-85529 GCA_021605095.1 Caerostris extrusa
TAATTGAGACTATTATGCTAAGTTTGTTCCTGGCAATTTAAGTATTTGAAATTGTTAAATGCTATTTAATTGCGCGCTGATAAATATTTATACTATAATGGATCCCATAAAATTTAAGTAATAGTGTCAGGTTCACAAAAGGGATGGTAGACAATTGATTCTTGAGTATTTCTTGTTTTAGAAGGAATGCATTTTCTAGAAATCTACTAATAGGGATTATGCAATAGTTAAAATATTTTTTTAGAAGCAGGCTTCTTGAAAACATGCTTATATGTCTGCACGGGAAAGATATAACTTGAAATAGAAGATTATGAAATTAATTAAGCAATTATTATTTCTAACTTGAGGTCTTCTTGTAAACATGCCTACGTACAGAGGAAATAAGTACTAGAAAAGGAGAGAGACCTAAGTTATTTAATCGGATTGTCTCATTCTTCTCTTAACGAAGTTAATCAATGTTAAGTTGGTTTTCAGCCAATTAAATATTTTTAATTACTAAATGCTACTCAATTGTAAGCTGCAAGAAGTCTTATAAAGAATGGATCAACAAAATTCCAATAACTTCATACCTGGGTGATTAAATTGATGGTCGATAAATAACATTGATTATTTGAGTGAATATCTTGTTTTAAATGTTATAAGACATGTGTTTCAAAAGAAAAACTATAAATAACTAAGTAATAGATACAATGGAAATATTCACCATATTTTCAGTGCGATGCATGCAAAAAAACAACTGATTAATAATTTAAAAACACCAACAAATTTTCTTTCAACATTGATCATATACATGTGACTCGCCACTGAGACATCACTCCACAGTTGGTACGTAATTAACTCTATAGCGTTGACAGCACATACGGCACAGGTACAGCCAGCTGGGTATAGTAAAAAAGAATTTATAGTGGGCACAAGGAAGTAAATACATGAAAGAACTAGCTATAAATTATAAATTTATTACTACAGTTATCAGCAGTGATACTGATTGTGTTTTAGCTTCAAAGATTTGGCAACATTTGATCATTTTGGCCATCGGGCTTAAATATGGCCCGTTGGTCATTCTGGCCATGTGTGACCATCAGAGCTTGATCTATAAAATTAATTTAAAAGTAAAAGTAATTTTAGGTTTTTCGGTTAAAAGTAATTTTATATAAAAGTCAAATTATATGGTCAAATAAATAAGTTCCATGTAGTTTTTAATATGATAAATTTACTTCTTATCTTTAGCAATGTCCACCATATAGAATTTGTTTCATTTTTCCAAAAGATTGAGAAATAACGTAAAGGAAGAAGGAGTTGTATGAAACTTGATCATTTTGATGTCACAAAATATTTACAACATCATATTCATTTATTATTTATTTGCTTGCTAGTGATACACACATACCATTATATATATATGTATATATATATATATATATATATATATATATATATACAGAGACGAAAGACTAGTTACATATTTATTACTAGATAAAATAAATTTAAATGATAAAAATATATTATTTGAGGCATTATATCTTATTTGAAAATATTACGTTAACTAAACTAGTATCTCTTTAAATTTTAAAGTATTCTGTAATTGTCCTGAATTTTACCAATAAAGTAAACAAAAGTACCTGTAAAAATAAGAACAAATAAATTTTCTGTATATATAACCAATGTACAAGGGTTATAAATTACTAGTTTGTTATCATTATATTTCTTTAAAGTGAATAGAAAATTGAAAAAAATGAATGAATGTAATAATTTTTTGATGTATTTTGTTTTGTTCGACAATCGATTGTCTGGTCGAATATGGCCCAAACTTTAAATATTCACATTTTCAGGTAGTGTCTTCAAGGTTCAACAGCAAATCATTATTACCATGAAACGTAACGCCGTGTTCGTTTGTTACTTTCATGATTTATTCCAGATAGAGAGGTAACTATTGAAAATCGATAAAGTCTGAATGAGTTAGTAGCAAACATTTCCTCTTCGGAAATGCCCGAATATCGATTATTAAGCGCAGGGCTATTCTTCACTTGCAAATGGCATACGAATCTCCTAATCCCGGCAGACGGTAGGGCAGTGCCAGTTTTCAGTTTTCTTTTTGAATTTATTTTTAATTTCTTAAGATACATAATATAAAACATCTGAAATGTTGTATTTAAGTTTAAATGTGTTTCTATAGAAAATGAAAATTCATTATGTTAATATTTGCTAGTCATATTTGCAAAATTTGCTATTAAAAATATTAAAGACTAAGTTGTATTAATCTATTATGTTAATATTTTAAATATGTAAAATTATAACAAAATCCCAATTAAATAACTTCAAAGGTAATTTTAGTTATTTGTTGATTTGTCAAAAATAAATAAGTTTCTAATCTAATTCCAACATTGGTTGAATTACAAACTTCATTAATCTTTTGTTCATTAGTTAGATAGTATACATTAAGGTAAATTATTATTACATATTATAGCATACATTATTAAACATATTATAGTATACACTTTTATGCATATTATAGTATATATTATTAGTATACATATTAGCTTAAAAATTATAGGCAAATAAGCATGTGGTCTTCTATTTTGCTAATATTTTAAATATATAAAACTATAACAAAAATCTCAATTATACAACTTCAAAGGTAATTTCAGTTATTTGTTGATTGAGAAAAAGTCTAATTCCAACAATTAGCCTCAAAGCTAATTTGTTCATTAGATAGATAGTACATATTAATGTAAGATAATAGCTCACAAATAATAGACAAGCAAGCCTGTGATCGTAATCTTATTTGTGATATCGTAATTTACATCGCTACAAAGTTATTTTATTTATATGTTGAGTGAGCAAAAATAAATAAATATGAACACTAAATTCAATATTGTTTGGAGAAAAAAATAGCTTAAGACAAATAAGCATGTGGTATCAATATATTTTTTTGATATTTTAAATATGTAACATTATAAAAATAATTCACAATGAAAAACTTCAAATGTAATTTTGATTATTTGATGATTGGTTAAAAATAAATTATAAAGATTTTCTTACCAGTTTAAGCCATTCAACATTGTTCGAATTGATAACTTTATTAATCGTTGTTTATTCTTTAGATAGTATATTTTAAGGAGGATAATAGCTTAAAAATAATTGATAAGTATGCATGTGGTATCAATCTATTTTGCTAATATTTTAAATATATAAAATTATAAAAAAACACAATGAAATATCTTCAAACGTAATTTTATTTATTTCTGATTTATAAAAATAAATTAGCCACAAAACTAATTTCAACATTGATTGAAATGCTAACTTCATTAATCTTTTGTCCATTAGTTAGATAATATAAGTATATTAAGGAAGGATAATTATAGAGGCATTTTAAACACTTTTAGTTATTCAAAGCTTTAAGTGAAAATGTTGGGCCTGCCTTTATAAAAAATTTAACACATGCACTTTGCATCCAAACATTTTGAAAGATACTAAACATTATAAAAATGTAATAATACTAAATGACTTTTTATCACTATTTCAATCATAAATTAATCACTACATCGTAAATTTATTTATATGTTGATTGTGCAAATATAAATAAGCATTAACATTAAATTCAATATTGTTTGGAGATAAATAGCTTAAAAATAATAGGCAAATAATTATGCGGCATTAATCTAATTTGCTAATATTTTAAATATGTAAAATTACAAAAAAATCACAATGAAATAACTTCAAAAGTAATTGTTTTTTATTTGTTGATTGGTCAAAAATGAATTAGCCCAAAAAAGATAATTTCAGCATTGTTTGAATTACTAGCTTCATTAGTCAGTTGTTCATTAGTTATATAGTATATATTAAGACAGGATAATAGCTTAAAAATTTTAGATAAGTAAGTATGTGGTATTAATCTATTTTACTAATATTTTAAATATGCAAAATTATAAAAAAATCACAACGAAATATCTTCAAACGTAATTTTATTTATTTCTGATTTATAAAAAATAAATTAGCCTCAAAACTAATTTCAACATTGATTGAATTGCTAACTTCATTAATATTTTGTCCATTAGTTAGATATTATAAGTATATTAAGGAAGGATAATTATAGAGGCTTATTAACTAGTTTCAGTTATTAAAAACTTTAAGTGAAAAAGTTGGGCGTGGTCATCATAGAAAGTTTTAACATATTGTGTATCTAAACATAGTATTTCATTTGGATTTTGAAAGATACTAAATATAATATATTTTTACTATTAATAAATTATTTTTTGTCTTTATTTCAATTATAAGTATATTGATCACTGCATCGTAATTTTTTTTATATATTGATTGAGCAAAAATAAATAAGCATTAACACTAAATTCAATATTGTTTGGAGAAAAATGATAATATGAAAAATTTTATTAATTAGTTAAATAATATGTAGGTATAATTATAGGGATTTGTTAACCAATTTAAATCATTTAAATCTTTACCAAAATAAAGCTAGATTTTATGAAACATTTCAAACAGACTTTGTATCCATGAATTTCAAAGAACATTATATCTTTTAAACAAAAGAACATTGAACATTAATATAGAGATATGGAAAGAACATTGAATATTATATCTTTTAACTTCTTTCTATCGATTCTTACAAATTGTCTTGTTGTTTAAGACATAAACAACATCAATTAAAATTTTTAATAACAATTTTCAATTTTATATTCCGTAAAAACAGAAGTTAAACTAATGCACTGGAGTGCTAACAATTTAATACAAAATATTTCATTTAAATATTAAACATGAAGTTAAGTTCTCTTAAATTTTAAAGCTGTTTATCTATTTCATTTTTTTTTTTTCCAAAAACAAATTTCTATATATCATGTACAATGTGCCTTACTTTTCAGAAATACTAAATTTTTTCGATATATATATATATATATATATATTTAATGCAGCTGGCAATACAGAGTCGATTAATCTTTTTGACATAAGCAACGGCTGCACCGATATGACTCATTTAGCACTTGAAGATATGCTACGGACGTGAGTAACAATACACCCACGAAGCAACACGATCATATTATACCTGTTGTTTAAAGTGGATTCCGAACACCTGCAAATATCCATAGCACCGCCATGACCCGAACCTGAAACCTGTGATTCCGATATTTATAGATTCGATAAATGAAGGAAATAAACAAAGCAGAGATTTAGTCAACGATATGATGCAAACAAAAATTTAAATGTTAAAAAACATTTAACAAAATTTATGAAAGCACATGTTGTAAGTTCTTTGAATATATTTCTAAGCGTGTTTAATGGTGATCATTTTAAATTATAAATCTTTACATAAACATTACAAGAGATGAATATTGAGTACTTTGAACCAATGAACCGAAATCACATTTTTTCTCAACAACAAATTTAATATCACCTGTATTCTGGATACATCTGATAAATAACATTGCAATTATAAAACCATACATGAACATTTCAAAAGAGAAATATTCAGCAAATTTCAGTTATAGAATCCTAATCGCAATGTTTTCACCAACAAGTGTAATGTCAACTATACTACTGTGCCCAAAGAATAAGACAATTATTATTTTTTCCAGAACTCTATATTTATTTTTTCAAATTTATTTCATCGCTTCAAAGTAATACCTTCCGGACACAGTGCACTTATGGCAACTTGTTTTCCAATCCTCAATGCATGCTAAAACGTCATTGGCAGCGATGGCCTTCAAAGATTCTCTTCAATCAACACAAAAAGATGTTCCGGGAGTGGTTTTTTTAGTTTATTGAATAGCCAGAAATCGCACGGTGTGAATACGATGGTTTTGGAATGATATGGGTTTAATTTTTGGCGAAAAAATCACGAAGAATCAATGTAGTGTGTGCTGATGCATTTAGTGCTTGCGGTACCTATCAATTTGACGCGTTTGACACCCAAAATGGAATTGACCGATCCTTTTGAAATTCTAACATCATCAGAAAGGTCTCTAATTGTAAATCGACAGTTTGCAAAGGCCAAAGCTTTAATTTTTTGGGCGTGAGCTGCGTCGGTAGAGGTTGACAGTCGACCAGAGGGTTCTTCGTCTTCAACGCATTCCCTGCCTTCTTTGAACTGTTTTTTACCACTTTTAAACATTTCTTTCCGATATATAGGAATGTCCACGGAATGCCTTCTGCAACATTCTATACGTTTCTGAGAACAACATTTAACGCAAGTTCTTGCTCAGTTAATTCAGACATTTAAAAAATCGCCGGAATCAGTTTTAGCGTCTCATAAAGCCAATCGTACCTCAAACACTAATGACTATTTTGACGTCAAATTTCCCACAGATGTCAAGGATAGAAACAACCTAAAAAGAAAAAAAAAATTAAATCCCATAAGCCTCAGGAATTTTAAATTGACAATTGGTCTTATTTGTTGGGCACAGTAGTATTCTGGGCATAGCTGATAATGAACATTACAGTTGTAAATCTATACATGAACATTTCAAAAGTAAAATATCAAGCAAATTGAATTATAGGGTACTAATCGCAATGTTTTCAACAGCAAATAGTTTTAATCAATACTCAAATTAGAAAAGATTTTGTGCAATAACGCTAAACTCATGCCTGCATTACTCATGGCTGCTATGATAATTTAAATAATAGATCAATAACGTGTTGTAAGAAGATAAAAAAAATGCACATAAACAGAAAAATAAAAACTTTCTGGGCATAACAACTTTGATTACCTGCTTAATGGATTGATGATACTTTAGAGATAGAAAACCCTAATCGCGTGAGTTAAACTAAAAAAGCGAATAATTTTTGTGAGAAACAAATTTGTGTTAAAAACTATGGAATAAATAAGGATGGTGTGATACATAGGTTATCAGAAATGATTTTAGATTCCACAAAAGAAAATCAGTACATTATACTTTTGATAAAAATTATTGTCACGCAAATGTAAAGTTGATGAATAACTCAAAATTTGAAATTCGATTAATCATTAACTTTGAAATAAGAAATTCATTGATGGAATTATTAACAAAAGAGTAGCAATAAAATGAGCAGTTTAAATACGGAATATCTTGTGTTGTTTTTCTTATCATTATAATTGCAAAAATGTTGAAAATCATTGTGAGTAAATCACTACTATGATAACTAGTTTATTATACCATACTTTCATTAAGACAAAAAAATATAGCGATATTTTATCGTATTTTTCAATTCCTACTATAAGCTCACACTCTCCCTATATATATCTTGTTCAAATTTTCAATCGTTCATAAAATGCTTTTTATTCCTCCACTCAACTTAAAATACATTTTTTTAAAATTGTTGTGATGACACTTACGTTAATACAGTTTTTTAAAATATTAATTAATTAATTAAATTTAATTAATTAATTTTAAAGTTTTTTAGATTTAAATTGTATGTATCTATCAATAGATGGCGTCAGTTGTAAGAGGAAAATTTCAACTTTATTTATAAAGGACTTTCTGTAATAGAATGAAAAATGTAGGAATTGCCTTTACATTTTTTTATACTACTTGTTTATATTATTTTTTTATTTTTATATTATTGTGGCTGTGACTGGTATATTATCACGATCATATTTGTGTAATAATATTATTGTGAAAGATTTTAACAAAATGCAATGAAAATAGGCAGTTTAAAGACTGAATATCTTGTATTGATATTCTTACCACTGTAACTGGAAATCTATTTAAAATCACTGCGAGTAAATCACTACTACGGTAACTAGTTTATTACACCATACTTTAATTAAGACAAAAAAAATATAATGATATTTTTTCGTATTTCTATATTATTTAACTCTTATTTTTTATTTAATTTTTTTATGTTATTGCGTCTGTGACGGGTATATTATCACAATCATTTTTTGTGCAATAATATCATTGTGAAAATAATTTAAAATTACTTGATATATACCATACTTTGATTAAGACAAAAAATATAGTGTTATTTTGTCTTATTTTTATAATATTTTATTTTTATTTATTTATTTTTATATTATTGCGTCTGTGATGGGTATATTATCACAATCATATTTGTGCAATAATATCATTGTGAAAAGATTTTATTATTATTATATACATATTTTGATTAAGACAAAAAATTTATAGTGATATTTTGTCATGTTTTTTATATTATTTTAATTTAATTTTAATTTATTTATTTTCCATATTATTGTGTCTGTGGCAAGGTATATTATCACAATGATACTTGTGCAATACTGTAATTGTGAAAATATTTTGGTCATAATATTGGGAGATAATTTTAAACCACTTATTGAGAATTTATTCATTTTCAATTATTCTCTTTTATATTATAATTATGATATGACAGTTTTTCCATCACAATATCACGTCTTATTTATTAATATGAAAGAATAAGATATTATTGAAAATTCATTTTAAATATATTAAAAGGTCAAACACTTCTTGAAATGCCAAGGGAATAAACAAAATTCTTTTAAAGTAATAAATTAGTTTATTTCAAAGCATTAAATAACTTAACATATATATGAGCATGTATGTTAAATTATTTAAACTTTGAAGTGACTAATTAACTGATTTATTTTACAATAATAGAAAATACAGCAGCACTACTTTGATTACATTTAGTTTTACTACTGCTGTTTTGTAGTGATAAATTTAAACATATACCATTTGACTTATTTTAACCAGCTAGACAACTCTAATTTTCTAACTTTAGTGAATAATTTAACATTATGCAAATTAAATAATTTGATTTTCAAGTGTTTATTTTACATAAAAACGTAATTAGTTCTCGAGACACCATATTGTTGAATTTTTCTTCATTTAAATTACAAAAACATCTTTTAGGATTTACCACCAATTTTCTTTTTCTTTTAGTTTTGGTCAACAAAACTCATGAAGTATATCTTTTAATTAAAGTGGCAACTGAGAACAATATCTCAAAGAAGTTTTAGCTGTCAAATAGTTCAAGTCTTAAATGAAATAAGCATGGAATTTTAATTAAGATAACAATTTTTAACCAGATAATATATTTTAACCATTTTTTAGTCTATAAACAAACAAGAATATTTTATTTTGAATATTGTAGTTTATATTGACAGACTTTTACTAATAATGTTTGACTAATTGTTTTGAAATGTTTTTTTTTTATCATTTTTGAGTATATATTTGATGATTAAATTTAGCTTAGGACGTATAATTAATTATGAAGTATTATGTGAATTTTGTAATATTTTATATCAAATTTCGATAATTTGAAATAATAAAAACAAGTTATATTTAATGATTAATTATTTATGATTTTTTACAAAATAATATTATATATATATATAATATAATAAAAACAATGTTATATTCAATGATTAATTATTTATGATTTTTTTTTATATATATAATATATATATATATATATATATATATATATATATATATATATATATATAAGAAAGTTTTTTAACAAATGCAATTGCAGGTGAATTTGTGATATTTTTTTTTGGATCAAGCAAGTTAATAAAACTTTCTCTGAAATATCCAAGTTTCTCTTTTTGAAAGATAATCTCATAACTAAATCTGAAGGCAAAAAGTGGCACACTACTCAAGACAGCAGGAAAATCTTTTAAGACTAGACCACTGTGGCCAACTTTCGATTAAGAACCGGACACGATTGTCTTGCGGAACATCTTAACAAGATAGGTGTCCTCGCCTTGAACACTTGCCCAATATGTAGAGCTGGAACAATGAATTCAGCGCATCTCTTAAAATGTCCAGGACTTAACAGAGAAACTCAGCACCAAGGAGAAGTTTTAGAATTGTATTGGGGAAAGTCCATTGGTTATCCAGAAGCTTCATGGACTAAAATAAAGTGCCTACCCCATTTATTTACTCTCTTCCCCTTTGACTTTTTGTGATGTGTGAGAGCAACTTATTATCGATTACTGTCTTACTGCATGTTTACTTTGTTCAACTTGTTTCTTTTTGTGTGTGATCCTTATTGTAATGGATTGGTTTCCAATAAAGCCATATGTTACAACATATCCATGTCTCACAATACACTATTTAAAAATTAAAAATACATTAACAAATATGTAACAATATGGAGCAGTTATTCCTATAAAGCCCTTCCGAAAGTCAATATTCTCCCGTGTCAAAACGTTGGTCGGCTTTTTCTTGAAATACAATACTGGAACATGAGGCCTATCAATGTTTAACGAAAAAAAAAAATATCTAAGAGCCAATCTTAATAATTAAGAGTTTTATTCACTCATATATTATATCTTACCTATATTTCATTGTTATTTTGAAATATTAATTTATTTATTTTGAATACTTTGGTTTTTTTTTGTTGGAAGCGATATGGCAGAACTGAGAAGAACTGGAATGACAGAACTGGAGTCATTTTTTTGGACTACTAAACCGCAACCTAAAATTTAATGGATTACGAACTACTAACAAACATCCATGTCACCACCAGAATCGAACATGCAGCAAAAAAGGTCAGAGCACTAGCCGATTGGTCAACCGGCCCCGCCGGCTCCATAGAGAATTTACCACATTACATAAATTAGAACAAAGATGGAGGAAGTGGATATTAAAGAACTGGTAAATTTCGGTCATTTTGAGCACAAATCTGAAAATTATCTGAAAAGTACTTGATTTACTTTTGGTTCACTTTTTTATTCACTCTTTTTAGTTGACTCTTTTAGTTTCTTGTTGTTTTAGTTTGTTTTAGTCCATTCATTCTGAGTAAACCAATTACTTATCAATCTCGGTAAACCAAGTACTTTTCACTTTTTCCATACTCGATAAATAGAGTACTTTCATTTTAAATATATGAAATACTTTTATTCTCGGCAAACCAAATACTTTACACTCTTTTCAAGTAAAAACTTAATTTAAAGTATTTTTCGCTCTTTTCATATTTGGTAAACCAAGTACTTTTCCATCTTTTCATAGTAAATAAAGTACTTTTCAATCTTTTCATAGTAAACGAGTACTTTTCATACTAGGTAAACACAATAACTTTCATACTTGGTAATCCAAGTAATTTTTCACTCTTTTTATAGCAAACCAAGTACATTTCACTTTTTTCATATTCAGCAAACCAAGTATTTTTCATTTCGGGAACAAAGTCTTTTCATTCTTGGTAACAAAGTACATTTCACTCTTTTCATTCTTGGTAAACCGAGTACTTTTCATACTAGGTAAACACAATACTTTTTCTTTATACTTGGTAATCCAAGTAACTTTTCACTCTTTTTAGAGCAAACCAAGTACTTTTCATATTCGGTAAACTTTTCATTCTCGGGAACAAAGTAATTTTCATTCTTGGTAACAAAGTACATTTCACTCTTTTCATTCTTGGTAAACCGAGTACTTTTCATACTAGGTAAACACAATACTTTTCTTACTCTTCATACTTGGTAATCTAAGTAACTTTTCACTCTTTTTATAACAAACCAAGTACATTTCACTTTTTTCATATTCGGCAAACCAAGTACTTTTCATTCTCGGGAACAAAGTAATTTTCATTCTTGGTAACAAAGTACATTTCACTCTTTTCATTCTTGGTAAAACCGAGTACTTTTCATACTAGGTAAACACAATACTTTTCTTACTCTTCATACTTGGTAATCTAAGTAACTTTTCACTCTTTTTATAGCCAAATTCATTTCACATTTTTTTTCGGCAAACCAAGTACATTTCACATTTTTCATATTCGGCAAACCAAGTACTTTTCATTTTCGGGAACAAAGATTTTCATTCTTGGTAACAAAGTACATTTCACTCTTTTCATTCTTGGTAAACCTAGTACTTTTCCTTCTCAATAAACAAAGTACTTAGAATTCTTGGTCTTTTTCACAGTTCTCAGAAGGCTTATTTTTCAAATGATCTTCATAATGAATGAATTCGCATCTTATTATACATTACCTAGAGCGCAATTGCATTTTGTAATACAAGTGAACTGGTTTTCTACTTAAATATACCAAGAACATGCTGACAAGAAATGTATGACATTGCCATACTGGATGACTTTTTAGGAATAACTGCGTCGCATTTGTGTGATTTACAGGAGAAAATTTGAAAAAAAAATGTTTGTCAATGTATTACGCTTTACACACGTTGTCACAATCACCTTTTGAAAGCAGTGACTGCAAAGAACAATGTCAACGGATTCGAATCTGAGCCATCCTACACGCTAGCTACACACATTAACCATTGAACCACGAATCAAGCGTGCACTAACTATAGACATTAGTGGAAAAAGTTTCGATCATTATCATATAGATATGCTTCATTTATTTTTCCGCATCGAAGATTACTTTTTAAAATACATCATATTTTTTAGAATAACGATCACGTTCAACCTTTAACAACGGAATTTTTATAGTCCTTTATTTATTAGAAATCCAATGCCGTCATAGTGAAAAAGGTTATTATTAGTAGTCTAGTTCATTGCACTTAGATTACTAACTATCAGATTTATGTGCTACATACATCAAATATATTCCATTCAATGCAATGACTATTATTACGCATTAGGGTCCAATATATGTATATAAAAAAACGAATATTCCTAGAATTGCTTGGATAACTCGGGAATACGAAATTTATCTACAGGCGACCATAAGTTCATCTAAAAAACAATCATTTGATAGACAAGTAGAAAAATGAATCTCATGCAAGTATTTGTTCATCTTCGTAAAAAAAAAAGTTATCAATATTATGATTAATAACAAATTTATTCTTTACCTTTTATATCATTCTATAAACACTATTATCATATTTTTCCAATATGCAACAATGATATAGAAGTAGAAAGGTCTTACGATATATTAATTATATGATCAACTGTAATGTAATATTGCTTGGTCATTTAATATCAAATATAATTTAAATATCTATTATTGCATTTAATTAATTTGATTTTTAGTAAATGTTTAATCTATAAGGTACACATATAACAGTTGGTTTATTTATGTACACATAATATATCCATATGTATATATATTTGTTTCATATACATTATTCATGTATAAATGATTAATTTAAAGCTGGGCAAAGTCGGTCACTTTAATGATCCGTTCTTTTGGATTCGCTTATCGTTCCTTTTAGATTTATATTACAGCAAACGGTTTATTCTCACAAGCACATTTATATAGAAATAGAAAGGCCTTAGGATATTTATATGATCAACAGTAATATATTTCTTGGTTATTTAATATCAAATATAATTTCGATGCACATTAACCCTTAAAAATGGATTTATTGCATTTAATTAGTGTGATTTTAAATAAATATTTCATCTATGTCTTACACATAATATATGGTTTATTCTTGTTTACATAATATATATATATATATATATATATATATAGATAGATAGATAGATAGATAGATAGATAGATATTAATCTTCCATATACATGATTTATGTATAAATGATCCTTTTAAGGATGAGCAAAATCATTCATTCACCTTAATGATCCGTTTATTTTGTGGCCGGTCTTTTTGATGATCCGTTCTTTTAGATTCGTTCATCTTTCCTTTTTTTTTATTTCTACTAAAATAAGCGGCTTGTTTATATTATATTCTCCACCAGGCTGGACTATTTAATTCTGAGTCATTTCTTTATTGTGATTACCTACATATTTTTAATAAATATTTAATGAGAAGTTTTTATAAGAAGTTTAACAATAACAGATTAAATAGATTATCCTTTTAAAGAAACAATAAAAAAGCATTGTTAAAAATGTGAAGAATATAATATGGATACGTATTTATTTTCAGGATTTAAATAAATATGTGCTTCCTGTATTACAATTTTACAATATGATAATATTTAATAATAAAATTACTTATTTCTACTTCGTTTGTATGGTGGGTAAAATTACGCAAATTTATTCATTTCATCAACTGGTATGTGTAATATCTTACAAAGGATTATTAAGAAAATATATGTCATCTGTAAACAATATTTTTCCCATTGTAGTAATTTTTTTTTTTACATTTCGTGTCTAATTTATGTTACATTTGTTAGAAACTCATTAAACTTAGAAATTCATTTTTAACTCTTGATAGAATCATTTCTAACTCTTGTAATTCTTGATAGAATTACTATTAACACAGATATAATTTAAAATAATGCTGTAATCTTACATGCACTTTTAAAAATTAAAATAAATTAAAATTACATATAATATACAGAAATAAGTGCATGAAAATATCAATACATAAGTATATATTTTGCTATGTTTTCTGCTCATAAATTCGTCGAAAATTTATCGTCCGTTTCATCCTGTCCTTTCTTATGTAAACTACTTGTCTATTATATTAACTGTTTGTCTTATATCCTTTTAGATGATCAATACCTATATTTACTGTTTGCCTATTATTAAAAAATGATCCACGAACTGTGGTTTGTTTGTTTCGGATATTCAGATTATATTCGTTAGTTCTTCTTGCTGCTCCATTCTAAATAATTCGTTCATTCATGACAGATACATCTCTAATTTATATGCACTCAAGAGCCAAAACATTATGACCACCTGTCATATATAAGACATACAGAAGACAATACAGAAGTAAGTGAAAGAATGATTCTTCAGACTCTCCAGCAGCAGTTAAATACCACTTCCACCTGATCACGTGCCTTCCACGTCATCCAGGCGATTTCATTGTAAAATGTAGGGGTGGTCATAATGTTTTGGCTCTTGAGTGTATGTATGCTTCATGTATAAATAATCAATACATCATGATTCATCATATTAAATCATACACACATGATTCATATACATAATTAATACATTATAAATGAATATAAAAAACACATTTTATTCTCTCCCATAACCTTAAATTTCATAAAACGAATAAATACCATCTTTTTTTTTTAAATTATTTTATGACAATAATAGCATCTATAGTTCACCCTTGTGAGATAAATAAACACTGAACTATTTCAAAATGAAAATATCAGGATTAAACAAAATTTGACTACACTAGCAATATAACAGCATACATACATATAACACATAACAGAATACATATAACATGTAACAGCATACATACATATAACATATAACTTCATAAAGCAGCACTTTAATGTAACGTTAATAAAGGATTTTATTTCAATTTTTTGCATCTGAGAAATGGAGATAAGGGAGATCGAAAAAAAAAAAAAAAAGAAACATTTTGTGTTTTTTAAAAATTACACAAAAATCCTCTTTCACGCATACAGCTTTAATAAATTCATATTTCAAGATTATTTCCGAATTAATGTGAATAAAAAATAAACATGAATCGAATTCATACATAATTCATTCTTATATACTTTAATAAATCTTCAAAATTGCAATTGTGTGTGAGGAAAAGAAATATATTTGCACTTTCTAAAAAAACACAAACAATTTCCTGCACTTGTTTCATTATGATTTTTAAAAACAAAAATATTGCCTCTGTTGCTCGGATATTTTGTTCATTGGTGTGTGAAAAAAGACGGATTGAAATTTTATGGTCTATGGGTTAAGAACAAAATTTTTCTTTACTCTTTCATAATGCAATAGCAATATCCTTCCAGTCTTTTTCTTTTCTTTTTAAATGATTTATATTTTCTTACTTCTTCTATTTGGAAGACTGGCAACTGCCCGAACAGTTTTGGTGAGAAATGTTGCCTCTATAAATTCATGCTAGAAGTTTCAATTTCCTCTTTCTCTACAGAGAATAGAGAACTGCTAGGAAACTATTGAATAAAAATCTAATTCAGTTGGGAGAAAAAAATATTCTTCCCATGCATTTATTTGCAGTTTTCATAATTGTATATCTTTTACTTCCTTCGCGATTTGTTGCATTAGATTCACTTAAGATATAAGTTAAAACTTAAGTTATTAGTTCTCAATGAAATTTAAAATATTTCTTAAAAATATACGTGGGGTACTTTATTAAAATGTATTGAAAAATGTTTTTTGTACAGATAATTTCTTTTAAAAATACAGTAATTTGATAAATATTTAAATAATGTGTCCTTTATCATTTTGTATCACAACTTAAAAGAAATAAGAGTAATGTATACATTAATTTCATCCATTCTTTAAATAAAAAAATTAACTTTACTATATTTGAATTCAGCAATTTTCTTTTTATGATTCTTAAAAAAATGAAAATGTAGCTTCTGCAGTAGATTTATTAAATCATTTTTTGCTATTTTCCGAATGAAACTATAAATTTATTCAATGTACTAGATGCAGAGAGATTCTTTGTCGTACAAATGAAAACATTTAATAACATAAAAATACGTGATGTTCATAAATTTCTTTTACTTATTCAAAGATTTATTACAAAGCAAATGAAAAGACAAATGAGTGAAAAATTTATAAAAATTGACATAAATATATGCAATTTTCTTTTATGCCTCATTTAATTTAATTTTATACATCCTCATACTGGTACTATTAGTTGTACGAATCCTATAAAGATGGCACTCAATCACTTGGCATGTTCGTTGTAGCTTATCCTTATCAATGGTAACAACGCCATCAATAATCATCTACTTTAGATTAGTCATGTGTATGTATTTTTATTCGATACTCGATATGTGCCCGTACTTTTATTCGATACTCAATACGAAGTTATGCTAAAGATATGAAGAGTATATTAGAGGTATAAGACATGATTAATTATAAGCACATGATCACTGATGCCGCCATGTCGTCATGTATGAAAGTATGTTGCATGGAACACGGCAAGTAGCATCTTGATGTGCTTAGTGAAATTAATGGTAACCATTTAGAGATGCATTAAATTAAATTAAATGAAGCAAAGAAAACTTTAAGTATTTAGTAATATCAATTGTTATTACATTAAGTAAATAGTAAACTTAAAGTATTTTAAAATGTTTTTAATGAAAGAAAATGTATCTATAATCAAAAAATTTTCTATCAATTTTTCAGTGTAATCTAAGACGAATAAAAATACGAGAATATAAGACAGAACTGATCCTCATACAGAAGAACCTTTCATCTCATTTTTTAAATAAATAAAATAGGAAAATCTGAACTAGTTAATAAACAAAAATTTGTATGTTAACAATATATTTATCTAGAGAGAGTGAGAGATTTGCAAATATTCTGAAATTTTTTTCAAGAACTGAGTTTTCCGTTTCGTAGTTGTATTGTACTGTTAAAGTTTTTGCTTACTATAAAAACTCCAGAAAAAAATTATATTAGATTACTAATTCATTGTTTAATTTTTTTTCATAAGGCAACAGTTAAAAAGCGTATAAATGCACCACAAAAGATAAAAACATGATCATTTTAAATATTTTAAATCGAAAAAAGGGACTCAAAAAATTTCACAGTATGGGTAAAATAGGTTTAATTAATTTTTTTTTCAAATATAAGTTTTTTTCCACACTTTTTTTCTTTTTTTTTTCTTTTCAAAAATTTGTATATTCATTCGTATTAAATTTATAAGTGAAAATAAGTAAAATATTTATATTTCCTCATCTATTGTACAATAGTACACATGTTCAAATTTTTGAAAAAAATTTAGAAAACTATTTAAGAAATAAAATTTTGTCAATAAACAGCATTTTTATTTTCATCATAAAAAAAATATATCTTTTGAAATGTGAACAAATTAACAGTATCTGTAAAATAATTTCAAAATCGCAAATTGAATTTATCAAAACATATTCTAAATTAAATATGTGTAAAACATTTACAAGGCATCATACTTCAAATTAATGTGTATATATCGAATAATATCAGAAACAAGTTACAATTCCCAAAATTGATCTTAAATTAAAGATGAAACCCATATCCAAACTCTAAAAACTTATGGAACACGTCCAAAATTGAAAATCTGATCTCATTGCAACTATGGCAATATATAGCATTACAGCAACAACCAATAATTCTGATAGTTAGAAAAAAACTCTTCAACGATTTATCACATTATTACCCTGATCGAAAATACTCAAATTGCTCGTTCAGTGGACTCTCAAGTCGACTTCATGGTCTGCCGCTCTTACAGGATTAATGCTAAGTAAGTCCCTGAATTTATCCTGCGGAGGAAGGGCGATTTATTTTCCGTTTTTATGTTTTCTTTTGGATGGTTCTTCTTCTGTATTTCAGTGAAACAAACTTAAGACCCTTAAGTAAAGATTTGGGACACCAGTCGAGGCTGTAATGAGACTTAATCATTGATGCTTAACGCCAAGTAATAGTTAGCTGCACCAGTTAATTTTAATCAACATTTTGAAATAAAAATTAATATATTTTAGCATTTTTATTTATAAGTATTAATTAAAATATAACGTATATTATTTATTTCCTTCTCGAAATCCTGATGTATTTATTTATGCTTTCCATATAATAATTTGAAAATTCATGTAATCTCATCAAGTTTGATACCAACAGTATTGAATGTTATGTTTGAATTTTAAAATTTATCAATTTATACATTCCATTGAACAAAAATATCATAATCCAAAGAATAAAATATGAATACTAATAGAAAAATCGTTATAGTTGAGTGAGCAGAAAATTAAAAGCAGGAAAATTTATTAATTTAATTATTTCATAAATTATGCATTATAAATGTATAAATTTATAACACGTATAACATCAATTATTATATTATAATTTTTACTCTTTTTAATTGTAGTTAAATGCATGAGATTAAAAATTCTCACAAGTTTATTTAAAATAAATATATAGTAACTTTTAAACTACCGATTATACGGGTACCTAGTTTGGAATTAGATTGTAGAAGACATTTTTATTGTATTTCGATTAAATAAAACATGTGAGTACTGGACTTGATTTATTTGAAGATTCACGATGACGAACCATTGACTGATTTGAAGCTAACCAAGATAAATTTTTGTATAACAAGATTATTGAATGTGAGCATTTCTCTAAAAACACAAACTGTGTAATACATTTCTAAGAATACAATCATTTTCTATCGTGTACGGCAGTTACAATATCTGTAGATTATCACTATTTGCAACTATCTGAAAAGAGGTACGGATCTGCTGTACCAATCAACCTCAATTTTCAAGTAGTAGTTCCGATTCTTAAATTTTTTTTTTGCTCACCATAACAGTATATCTCCAAAACCAGTTTGTGGTACAAGTGTCACATAGAATATTTACTTGAAGATTTACTTACAAATATAAGACTGTTCATCTTAAGAAAATATGAAAGAATTTTATTTTTTATGCAAATGATGAACCTTGAATTATACATCATCTGCTACAAATCTAACCATATCTGGTCTGAATAATGTCTAGTCAAATAAACACAGCAAATTAAATACTCCACGAACAAATATTACTTGCTTTTACTTTATAAAGATGTATTCTATGAAAAAAAAAATATTTTCAGTGAATGATCAAATATTGTCTTTTCTGTCCCTAGCAGTGCATCTCTAAGACCAAGTTTGTGGTGCTTGTTCACTTAGGATTTTCACTTGAATCATTATTTGTAACACAAATATAAAACACTTCATCTTAAGAAATATGAATGAATCCCATTTTTCAGTGCTGAAATTGATGAATATTTAATTATACAGCATTTGCTACAAATCTACCATACTTGGGCTAAATGATGTCTCGCCAAATGAACACAGCAAATGAAATACTTCACAGACAAATAGTGCTCGCTTTTAGTTTTTAAAGATATAATCTGTGCACCAAAAGCAATATAATAAATATATGATAGAAAAAAATATTTTCAATGAGTGGTCAAATATTTTCTTTTCTCTTCCTTGCAGTGCATTTCTAAAACCAAGTTTGTGGTGACAATGTCACTCAGGATTTTCACTTGAAGCATTATTTTTAACACAAATATAAGGCTGTTTATCTTAAGAAAATGTAAAAGAAACCAATTTTTCAAGTACTGTAACTCTTCAATGACGAATCTTGAATATTATTTTAGCTATTAAAAATCTCCTTTACCTCAGCTGAATAATATGTAGGCGAATCAACACAGCTAATACAATGATTCACAGACAAATGGTTCTTGCTTTTACTTTTTAAAGATGTATTTCATAAAACAAAGAAATATATTGAGCACATTATAATAATAAAATACCGTTAACTAGTGGCAAATATTTTCTAGAATCATGGTCTCCTTTATTGATGTAATTCTGTGATTATTTGTACTTTAGAAATAACTATAGATAACTATTGATACTTTAGTCTCATCAACATAATAGAGAACATTATAGAGAGACATATAATTGATTTTCATGCAGTGAATATATCGCACAATATTTTTTTTTTTCATTTCCTTAATAAATGAACGATTATTTTTATCATAAATAAATATAATTTAATTATGTTAATTTAAATTATTTATTGTATTAATTTAAATTATTTATTGTATCAACTTTAATTATTTAAATTAAATTTATTATATTAATTTTATTTATTTAAACTTTAAATAATTATATTAATTTTTTATCATATTAATTATTATAAATAATAAATTTCTAAAAATAATCGCTTCAAATGTACGTATTATTTCGCTTAATATTATTATAAAAACAAGGACTATTACTCATATAAAAATATATTTTTTTAAATGTAATGATTTATAATTTATTTATAAATAAAAATAAATAAAAAAGTGTTTGTAAAAATAGATTTCTCATAATATTTTTAATTTCCCAGTAAAATTCACCTCTTAAAGAAAAATAAGATAGTTTTATATATAAAAATGAATTTAACATCTCTTTTTTATTTGATTTCATCCAATATCGCTTTAAATAGAATAAAAATAAAACATATTATTGTCAAATAATGCTATATCGTCTTCAATTCATAAAACATTTCCTCTTTTCCGTTTCTTTTCACAACATTATATAGTTCTTAAAAATTTTCTCAAAATTGATAGATTAATATGTATATTTTAGTAATTAAAATATGATTATTTTAATGAAATTTTTATTAAAGTAGCAGGTGTCTTAAACCAAACTTAGCATTCAATCTCATCTATTAAATTCATAATAATCAAAAAAGGCTTTCAAACTTGAATATATACATATTAAGCGCACTAATATTTTGTAATGATTACAAATTCTATAAATTTAATCAAATTTAAGTTATACAAAAATTCGTTTAAATTACTTAATATGAAATTTAAAATAATTTTTTTATTAAGAATGTGGATTGCTAACAGTCTATCATAATGGTCCAAATTATGGAATTTTTAATTACATTTTTGATTAAAATTTTATTACCTAGTTTGATAAAATATACAAAATAACTAGGATAATTTTATGAATATTCCATGAACTCAATAAATATATTTATAAATTAACGAAATACTTTTATAATGCAAGTTATATAAAAATTTATCGACATTAAACACACTTGTGTATTAAACCAATGCAAAAACAAAATATTTCCTAAAAGGTTAATTTATCATTAACTGCGGTTTGTTAACGAGGAATTTAAACCTTTAAGTCGTTAAAAATACGTTTTAAAGATACTATTTTATCCCGAAGTTGATTGTAATGCACACTACGTGATCCAACTCATTATTTCAGAACACGGGCAGATCGTTCCTCTCAACACGCTACGCTGATTTAAATGCGCTAATTCGTTTCCATGCTAAATTTTTGCTTATAATTAGCCGCATTCATTACGCATTCACTTCTATTTAATTAAAGTTCATTTATATCATTACTTAGGTAGAAAAATTAACTCTTTTCTTCAGGGTGAAAGGTTTTGTTCCCTAGAAAGAGGCGATAGATTTGCAAGAGTGAGCTATATGCCCATAAGTCTGCTAAAGATTAAAATACTTCTTAATGTATTCCATATGTATAAAAATTAACGAGAACAATTTGCCTGAAAATGTTATATAAAGAGTTATAAATGAAATATAGTTAATAAAAAAATATAAAAAATAATATAAAAATAAATAAATATAAATAAATCTTTAAATAAATTTAAAATACTTTTCATTTGACTTACTAGGAAGAATTGATAACTTTTTAGTAAAAATCTAATTTGGAGATTCACAAATTGTGTATTGCTGTTGCAATTTTAGCAACTTGTTTCATTATTTACCAATTTTATTTCAAAATAGATTATTAGGATACCTAATATGATAGAGAAAAATATATATGATAATCTTAAAAGATATTAAAATATATATGATAATCTTAAATAATATTAAAATATATATGACAATAAATGATATTAAAGTATATATTATAATCTTAAATGATATTAAAGTATATATGATATTCTTAAATGATATTAAAGTGTATATAATTATCTAAAATGATATTAAAGTATATATGATATTCTTAAATGATATTAGAATATATATGATAATCTTAAATGATGTTAATCCGTAATTGACTATATAGTTTGCTAATACGACAGCTAAAGTACGACTAACCGATTTTGATGACAAATTAAAACATTTAATTTTATACGATTTCTATTCATAACGAAAACTTCTAAACATTAGAAATGTTCATACTCATTGTATTCAATTTATTGTAATTAAAAATTAGAAATTTTATTATTATTAATACGCTAGTTTGTATGCAGCATCCCTTTCTAAGCTACTTTATTAATTATTTCTCCCCCTTAATAGTAGGACCTCTCAATGCGAACTGTAGAAGAAATTAATCATTAACAAATGCATATTTCAAAAGAGATAACGCAGTTTGCAAGATTGAAAAAGCCCGTTTCATTTTTAAAAACTGATTAAGAAATTAATTTTGATTATCACTTGTTAATATTTTAAAATATGCAAGCCTGTTTGAACCAACGTATATTTGTGGGGTAGGTATTAATAGGGTACTAATATAGGTATATTAAGATGTAAATATAAGAGAGATTGCATAAGATATACATCATGAGATGTATATAAAAAACATAAATCCATGTTTATCTCAGAAAAATTTAGGAAAGTACTAAATTAAATGCAGTATACTAATTCAAATTTTATTAAGCTTATTTTTTAATATATGTATATAATATATTAATAAAAGCTATTCCTTTTTTTTTTTCGATATGAATATTTAAATTAATTTTAATCCAGAACAATTTACTCATGAAATATTGACTGTATATTCTAAATGATATGTATAGAATTAATCGTTTCTTTACTCTCAATTTATTGTAAATAAGTTTATTTGATACAGTATTAATTATATAAATTCATTCTTAAACACTAAAAGAAGACGAATTCGAAAATCATTTTTTAATATGTTTATTTTTAAAATTATTAAACTTAAATATACATCATGAGAAACAATTTAAAATTTCAATTTAATTAATTGAAAAATAACGCTAAATTATTTTTTATTGTAATTCAAGGCGTAAATGTGTATGTAATAAATGCAAATAACCTCAATATTTCTAATATAGAAACAATACAAGAAGCAAATCATAATATAGAATGGTTAAATTAGGATCAGAGAATGTAAACGAACTAAATGATATGCAACAAGTACACTGTTGTAAAGGAATTTAGTACAAAAATTTCATAATTTTAGAAAACAATTTAATGTCTATATCAAAAATAAATAAATAAATCGGAAATAAAGTTAAAAATTATCATATGGACTTTCAGTTAGTAATAGAGGAGTATAAATATAAATTTTGTACGCAATTTTATATTAAAATACAAATGAACAAGCCCTTTCATATAATAACAGTGAATTGTACAGGTTTTTTTTTTACATTTATTTAAGCCTTACAGCAATTACTAAATCAATTTCAAAAAGAAATTTCCATGGAAACACAGAAATTCATAATAATTTAATTAGAAAAACAAATATAGGATAATGGATGCATTGCGTTTTCTAAAACTAATGCCAGCAGATCAGCATTCCCCCAAATCCATTCTTTTTACATAATTCTAAATTGCTTTCATAATAATAAATATGCCTTTGTGTATGAAGGCATATGGCATACTATGTCAAGAACATTTCAAAAATGTTTGTACAAAATGCATTTATCTGAGAAAACATCATGTTTTAAAAGGATGTCTAAGTGTTGTCACAGTAAACTGAATAATCAAAACTAAACAAAGATTGAGGACACCTTAAACAAGATGTTCTGACTCAACAACAAAATGTTTTGACTCAAACTGATAAATTTATGAATGTTTCATGTTGCTGTGCTCTCTTTTATTTATGAAGGGTTAATGCAGAGAACAAATATTTGCCGCAAATAAATAAATTAGCTTAGAGTTGGCTGCTTACAGGGAATAATAAGAGTCTCCTATAAACTAAATTCTTCTGGGAATATTTTCAAGGATATCTATCTTATCAATCCACTAAATAAAATGTCCAAAGTAAGGGCTAGTCGTTGTTTTAGAAATACTAGTTTTAGAATTTCTTATTCAACTGATGTATTTTTATTACTAGATAAATATATATATACTTTTGTCCAGTATTTTTTGCTGTAATGAAATAAATTTGTTTTTCAGAATAAATGCATAAATTTATATTAAATCTAATGCTTTTTGGATTTTTAAAAACATTATTTCATATTTATTTTAAAACTACATCATTATTTTTTAGTATACATATTCATAAACTTATCTTCGAAAATATTTAATAAAAATATTTAAAATATTTATTTAATTTAAAAATAAAAATATTTAATCATTAAATAAATATGGCTGTAATGTATCAAGAGTTTTAATATAATATAATGAAACAGTGCAACGCGGTGTTTGCCAGGATAATCGTTCTAATTTCAGTCTGAACTTTCGCAAGGCCAATGTTAACTTTGGATGTGTGGTAACCATGAGGTGATCCAGTGATTTTTTTTTAATTCAAAAGTTTTGTTAGTTGTAGCTTAGGCTTTTTGATGTAGCCATTTGCTTTGTAATCATTGCTTTGCTTTGTATAAAAATAAATAATATTATGAAGCTGAACTTTTCTTCTTACAAGAGCTACGTCATAATGTAGTACTTAACGTAGTATCATTGTAGAATTCTTTGAAATCATTGAAATTTAAACATTCTTTCGATGAAAAGAAATTTGAGCTAGATTAGGATTTTTGATGTAGTCATTGCTTTGCTTTGTATAAAATAAATAATATTATGAAGTTGAACTTCAGTCGTCTTACAAGAACTACGTCATAATGTAGTACTTAACGTAGTATCATAATGTAGAATTCTTGTTGAAATCATTGAAATTTTAACATTCTTTCGATGAAAAGAAATTTGAGCTAGATTAGGATTTGTGATGTAGTCATTGCTTTGCGTTGTATGAAATAAATAATATTATGAAGTTGAACTTCAGTCATAATGTAGTCTTAACGTAGTATCATAATTGAATTCTGAAATCATAACATTCTTTGATAGTAGCTAGATTAACGTTTCGTTGTATGAAATCATTGAAATTTTAATCTCCTTTTGATGAAGAGAAATTTTAATCTCCTTTTGATACTTAAACTTTGTAATGTAGTATTGCTTTGTAGTCATTTTGCGTTGTATAAAATAAATAATATTATGAAGTTAAACTTCAGTCTTCAAGAACTGCTTCTTAATGTAGCACTTACGTTCCTGTTGAAATAATTGAAATTTAATCTTCGCTTGATGAAAAGAAATTTGAGCTAGCCGAGAAACGTTGAGTGTTAAAATAATAGTTTTTAAAACTAATATATTAATATATCATAATTTAACTAATTTAAGTCATTTCATGTTGACATAATCAATTTTTCCCAATTATATAGGTAGAAATTTATTCATGCAAAATATACTTGAAAAAAAAAGTGCTAATTTTCATAGCATGGAAAATAAAAAGCACAATATAAAATAAAAACATTTTCGTAAATCTTAATATAACAATAAATTTAGTTTTATAAAATACAGAAAATAGCTATTTTTTGTATGCCTTGATAAATTTACAAATGAAGTTTCATCTTGTTATTTTTAATATTATTATGTTAAAATTCAGATTTACAATGAGACATACGATACAAAAAATCTACTAAGAGTGTATTCGTACAAGTAATATTTTTTTTTCCTGCGTGGCGTGCTCTGACCGTTTTGAGTCGTAAGAGCTGAAGCTTGTTAATTATACTCATAAAGTCCATATTGCTTATAGATAAAATCCCTATTATTTATTTTTTAATTTAATTTATTATTAATCTTTATTTAAGGGAATATCTTATTCAAATCATTATTATAAACAAATATAAGAAATTTCGCATATTTTTTTTAAATAATACATCAGCAAGATAACTTTCATTTACAATTATTTTTAAGATATTTGCAACAAATAATTCTAGAATCTTTACGCCATATAATAAATCAGCAAGAAAATGCAAGGATCCAAAGTTGCCTCGATTTAAATTCTAAATTCATCTTCCGTATTGCTTATAGATAAAATCCCTATTATTTATTTTTGAATTTAACTTATTATTAATCTTAATTTAAGGGACTTTCTTATTCAAATCATTATTTAAATAAATATAAGAAATTTCGCATTTTTTTTTTAAATAATACATCAGCAAGATAACTTTCATTTACAATTATTTTTTATGATATTTGCAACAACTAATTTAGAATCTGTACACCATATAATAAATCAGCAAGAAAATGCAAAAGATCCAAAGTTGCCTCTATTTAAATTCTAAATTCACCTTCCGTGAACTTTTTCCACCACTTTTTCCTCTATGTGGCGTACTCTTGACAGTTTTGAGTCTTAAATGATGGAACTTGTTAATTAAATCCATAAAGACTATATTACTTATAAAACAATTCCCTATTATTTATTTTAGAATTGAACTTATTCTTATCGTTTATTTATGGGAATTTCTTATTCTTATCATTATTACAAACCTATATAAGAAATTTCACATTATTTAAAAAAATAAATCAGCTAGACAACATTTATTTAAAATTAGTATTTATGATATTTGAGCAAATAATTCTTGAATCCTTATAGCATATATACATAAATCAGTAAAAATATATAAGAAAATTATTTGACTAGAATAAATAAACTTTGGATTAACAATAAATTTTGCATTAGGTTATAAATGTTATGTCAATAAGAAAAGGTGAAAGGTTTTTATAAAAACATCTTTGTAAAATATTTAGTAATGCAAACGGGTTGATAATTGCATATAACCTAGAAATACACCATTTAAGAGGTTTTTTAAAATATTTATTTATATAAGTTTTTATTTGTAATTATTTTTCCTTCCCATTGTTTTGAGTCGTAAATGCTGTTATAAAAGTTATACTCATAATAAAAGTTATACCCATATATATAAAGTTATACTCATATATATAAAAAAGTTATACTCATAATATCGATATTACTTATAAATAAAATCCCTGTTTTTTATTTTAAAATTTAACTTATTCGTATAGCTCATTTAAGGGAATTTCTTATTCTAGTCATTATTACGAACAAATATAAGGAATTTCACATTATTTTTTTAACTAATAAATCATGACAACTTTCATTTACAAATATTTTTTATAATATTTGCAGAGAATAATTCTAGAATTTATATATATAATATATAATATAATATATATATATATATAATATATATATATATATATATAATTCTATATATAAATATATATAAATATATTTCAATATATATATATATATATATGGATTATATTCTATATATATATATATATAAATATATATATACATAAATCAGTAAATATAAATGTGAAAATTATTTCAAACCGGATAACTAAACTTTGATTGAGTTACTTAAAATTAAACCCACATTGATATATTTATTGATAAATTCAAGATGGATTGGTATTTTTGATAAATTCAAGACGGATTGATATTTTTGATAAATTCAAGATGGATTGATATTTATTGATAAATTCAAGACAGACGATTATTGCAATGAATCTCATAAGAAGATGCAAAGATCCAAAGTTGCTTCGATTCAAATTCTAAATTCACCTTCCGTAAGAAAGCACTTCTACAGTACAGAGGTGCACTCTGACTCTTTTGGGTCGTAAATGCCGAAACCCAGTACTCCTGTAAATCATAGCCACAAAGGAAAAAACTTCCGCTCCAGTTTTACTTCTCCAGTTCCTATCTCTCCGTCGGAGTGCCCGGGGTGCAAGATGACAGTTGCCCGCGGGAACCATTCCCGGGCTGGAAAGGTGAACCAACTCGCTCGTGTTTTATGGCTCGCCTTATAGCAGCGTATTTCATCCCTTTGTTACTCAAATAATGTCATAAAACCCATTCCTGGAGAGATAAAGCGCTGTTTTGTTTTCTTTGGCGCTTGCTTCGATTTGCGGAAGGTAAAATGACCAAACTCGATGGCCAGTTTCGAATTCGGTGTCTTCCAAGAAAATTCAAAGAAGGTTGAATGTCTGTTATATTTTTAGAATTAATTCGTTATTGTGTTTATATTTACATTTAGTAATGAAATCTGAAAGTGATGTCGTTTTTGGAAAAACTTATTCATTTTCTTTTGTTTTTAAATGAAAATGTATTAAACTCTTAAAGTCATTACCTCTTCTATTCTCTTAACTACTATGGATAGAATAAACTGAAGAAATGTTTATATTTTCATTTGAAAAATTGGTTTTATATTTATTGCATTATTTCAAATACAGTATTGCTCTAAAGTATTTGTGCGTACTGGTGGCCAACTGGCTAGCGCTCTGGACTTTGCTACCACAGGCTTCAGGTTCGAATCTCATCAGGGGAATGGATGTGTGTTAGTAGTTCGGAATCCAATTTAAACTTTAGGTCCCGCTAAATATGATCATAGAGCATTGTGGGGATAGTGCTACTAGCGCTAGTAAAACGTCTTCAAGCTACACGTGCCTCTGGGTATTATGTAACGGCTTTTGTCGTAAGTTTTTTGAAACTAAATCAACAAGCTCAAATTTCAAGATTTTAGGATGTTTTTTGTTATATTTTCATAATAGCAAGTTAAAATTGAATGGATATTTTTTTTAGAACTACTTCGTTATTGTGTTCTCTTTTAAATTCAGCAACGAATTCCAAGCATATTTTTTTAAATTTTTTAAAAATAAATTAAACTCTCAGAGTCACTGATATAAAACCATCACAAAGAAATACACTTAATTCTATCTTTACACAAAAAATACGTTCCTGCATAATACGTATTAAATAATATATTGAATCTATGGAAAATCAGAAGATTGGTTCCAGCTCTAAAAATCGGCCAAAAAATGAAATACAATGAAACGGGAGTTTTCGTGTAAAACATTTCATGTTCATCCTGTTCAATAAATCATATCCATCTTAAACATTTTATTTCATTAATTTTTTACATATATCATACAAAGTAAATTATTATTTGAAAAGGAAAAAACAGCTTGTCACTAATTCATGAATTAGGCAAAATAATGTGAGTTACACATAAAAATTGTCTTATTCGTTGTCACTTTCTCACAATAAACGAGAATCTAATATTACTGTTATCACTAGAAATGATTTGGTTATCGTCTTCGTACTCCATTGGGGAAATTCTTTCTGTATTCTCTTAACAAAATTAGCAACTAGCCACCTGTGATGCAGATGCTTCCTTAGATTTAAGAATGATTTCAGTAATTAATCGTTGTGTTTGTGTTTTGGCTAGGCCATTGTATTAATTAATTCTCTTAATGACTTCAGATCACGTTGAAACTCCCAGCTCATTCCCTCATTTGGATCATGTTTAACAAAAATGATTACCCAATTTACTGGCCAGTTCAAGACACACTTTAATTAAATTTTCATTTATAACAGAATCTTCTTCATCTTTATCACTATGTTTTTTTTTTTTTTTTTTTGATAATGAGTCTCAAGAACAGCCTCTATTATTTCATCATCATTTAATGATTTATCAACTAATAATTCATCTAAATTTTCAAATGATGGATTATAGAATCCTTCTCCGGTAGTTTTATGTGCGACAGTTGTAATGTTGGAAAATCGGTCGCTTTAGGGAGAACAGGATATTTGTTTTTAATACAATCTGGCAAAACAGCTTTCCAAATTTAATTCAAAGTTGATGGCCTTAATTCAGTTAACGGTAATTTGATTGATTAAATCCATAAATGAAAATTGGTTTCACACGTCAGTGACTGTCAATGTTTCATAGTTCAGTTTTTCCAAAAGTATTGAAATGCTCGGTTTACGTAATATGTTTAAAGTGTCGTAATTATACCTTGAACTAGTGGTTGTATCAAATATCTAGTATACCTTGATATAACGGTTGTATCTATGACGGTATTGTCAAGGATTTTGTAAGGCAGAGAACAAAGTTGCACGATTGATCTCCTAATACCGGATGACCGGGTGCATTGTCTGTAACCAAAAGAAATTTGATTTCGAGACACTTGACTTTCATGTAGCAACTACCTTTTTGGACTAAATATTTATTAAACCATTCAGTAAAGATATGTGTGGTAACCCAAACTTTCTCTGTTTGTCATCAAGATAACTGGCAATTTATTCAAATCCACACCTTTCACCGAATATGGTTTTAGGGCATTATTTACAAGCTGTGGTTTGAAAAATTAGATCTCCTGAAGCGATGGAGCAAAATAACAAGACCACAATATCTTTATCTACCTTAAATTCACCATCCCTTTTCTATTTGAATATATAATGCATAATAATGTCTTCTACATAAGTTTTGTTCCAAAACACCATTTTCATCAGCATTTTAAATTTGATCAGTATTGTAGCCTCCAACTTCAATTATTAATCAAGTTTTCATGGAAACTTTTAGAAGCCGAATCACTCCTCTGAAGATTCTATTTTGTCTCTTATTTGTATAGTGTGAGTATAAATCTGTCGTAACTGTACTTGCAGAAAATTCACACTTTTTGTTTAACTCAGGGAAAGTGCCTGGTTCCATTACTTTACTCTGTCTATACATTCTTAACGCTGTTGGCTTGATTGCATTTCCGTCTACTGGTACACTTTTTTTTGCGATTTATCGTCTATCCACATTACCAGAGCTATTTCCATTTTATCCTTCACAATATATCTGGTGTATGATGATGATTTTGCACTTTACTTTGTTCCAGAACATACCAACTTTCTAACAGCAGCTTCATTTTTCTTGACAGTTCTTACGATAACTTCATGTAGACCAAAATGCCTTTCTACAGACGTTGCGCATTGTTCACTTTCAATGCGATCTGAAATTTGAGTAATATCCAAAGGTATGTATTTCCTTTTCGCTTTCGTTATAGGGGAATTATGCGAACATGTAAGAACTACTGAAAAATATTTGAGTTATAATTATACAGTTATACAATGAATAGTGAACATCAAAAGATACTTTTACTTTGAACACCAAACACAAAATGCAGACAAAATTCCATATTGTGGTTATAAATTGGGGGATTCCCACAAATGGAAATCCACGCATTAGGTTCCTTCACTCCAATATCTTAGTTATAAAAATAAAAGTAAAGAAAATTTTCTTAGAATTTGGGTCGATCTCGTTAAATCAAAATAAGTAGTGTAAATATTTTTTTCTAATCCATGTCAAATCAAAATCTAGTAAAAGAATTTCCGTGTGAAACGGAATTGGGTGTATAATAAAAATGTTTTATTTTTAATCTTATATTTTGTTAAACATTTAATGTAACAAAATTGTATAAACTGGTAGTAACATTGTTACAAAGAAGTATATTTTAAGTAATTTTCAAGACATATAATTTTTTGAATAAAAGAACACCATGATTTGAAAAAATATATATCGCCATCATATATCTTTCTTTTGAGATATTTTATATATATATATATCTATCAATTAAAGATAAATAATTCACTTAGAAATATACTTGCAGAACACTTAATGAAAGAAAGAAAATATGTTTTACCCAAACAGTAAATAAATGAAGAGAAAAATATTTTCTTGCTCCAATTCATTTATTAGATATTCTTTATCCTTGAATTATAATTTAAGAGGGTAAAACATTAAACAACATATCAAAAAAGAATGTTGTTAAAGATGAACATATTCAAGCTGAACTGATTTTAATATTTTTTTTTTTTTAAATGAGGTAGTTTATTTTTTTGTGTAACTATATGAAAAATGGTCTATTATTACAAACATCGGTTTTACAAAAGAATCAAAAATTTGATCTATTAAAATACTCTAAAATGGAAAACCATTTTAAATGTCATTAACCACCACGGTAATTTGATACTATTGAAAAAATTCAATTTTCAATTCAGGGAAGTAAACACATATATCTTAAAACTCTCTGACAAAAATTAAGTAATTACGAAGGTAACTATCAAACATTAAAGCATTAAGATACCCATAATGGAGAAAAAAACCACAATGAATTAAATTCATCAAATCTTTTTATCCAAGACAAGAACTGCAGCATTAATGTGATTGAAGTGCTTTCATATATTTTTTTGGCCAAATTAAAGTGGCGGAAAGAACCATCAATTTTGATTTCGTATTTAAAATACAACTAAACACAAATGTAATTAAAATGCTAATGCCTTGAATACCCATCATGAGGTAACATCAAAAAAAAAAATTATATAATCATCTTCATTTAAGACATAAATAAGAAGGATGGAGTTAAAGCATTAAGATGTTACAAAGTTTACTTGTGTGATAATGCAAAGCTTAATGAACCATAAGGACCAACATCTGACTTTTTAAGCCTCGTTTAATGATATGCAAGGGCAAAAAAATGCCTTCATAAGCTGTAATTAAAAAGAAATTATTACCTATGAACCCATATACGCCGCCCTGACCAAAAGATCGAAAATCCTATTATTTTTCTTGAGATTTTAAAAGCACTTTTAAGTTATTCCGGAATCGTTAATAAAGGACATTAAATAAACATCCTTTGGAAAAAAAAAGGTCATTGTTAATGAATGATGTTATTTGTGGACAAAAAAAAAAAGTGATAATAAAGGATGACCTAAGCTCATTTACGACTTTGAGTTTTGTTATTGATACTTGATTACCTTAAGTGTTCTTAAGTGCCAGCAGCTTAAAGTACAATAAGGCTCTTATAAAACATAATTAAAATCAATTTTTTTTAATTATGGAATTTTATTTTTCATCCACTTATTAAAGTTATGTATCAAAAAATGTTTGCAAAAAAATTAATTAACAGAAAAAGTAACTCTATACTGTTTATCGAAAAATATTAGTCAATTAATAGGAAAAGTAAATTAATAAATTTATGTAAATATTAATGTATAATTTGTGTTTATATTATTGCACCATTAAGCTGTTTCGATGTATTCTTAAAAGCAATATTTAAATCTATTGATTTAATTGAAAAAGATTGATTTATTTAAATCTAAATTGAAAACTATTTAAACCTAATCATTCCATTATCAGATCACAACATAAAATCAATAATATAAAAAAATTATTTACGATTTGATAGTGATCTTTACAATTTGTAACACAATTATATGATGAAACAAATTCCTTAAATCATTACAACAGGATATTCAAGAGATAAATAAACATAAGATTCAACTGAAATCTATAATTCATTTTTTGTTTCATGAAACAAGTGTCTAAAAACCAATACCATTAAGAATACATATTCGTATTATTTACAATTAAAAATATTTTTGGCCACACAGTTATATGATGTAACAAATTCCTTAAATGAATACAAGACCTTTCAAAAGATAAATAAACAAGAGATTCAATAGAAAACTCTAATTTATTTTTTTATTTTATGAAACAGGAAGATAGTTTTGTATGTGTCTATAAAATTCATTAAGCTATAGGTGCCTCCTGGATGGTTTTAAATGTGTAACAGCAGTTCACCATGGTGGTCTGGTACAAAAATGTTGAAAAAGGCACTTCTCAGAGACATGGTTTGAATGAAATCACCTTCCTTTTTAGAAATGCTGTATCAAACAAGTTGCTATAAACCAATGCCATAAACGTATTTATTCGTGTCCTTCACAATTACAAATATTTTTGGCCACACAGTTATATGATGTAACAAATTCCTTAAATGAATACAAGACCTTCAAAAGATAAATAAACAAGAGATTCAATAGAAAACTCTAATTTATTTTCTATTTTATGAAACAGGAGATAGTTTTGGATGTGTCCATAGAATTCATTAAGCTATAGGTGCCTCCTGGATGGTTTTAAATGTGTAACAGCAGTTCACCATGGTGGTCTGGTACAAAAATGTTGAAAAAAAAGGCACTTCTCAGAGAATGAATGAAATCACCTTCCTTTTAGGAATGCTGTATCAAACAAGTTGCTATAAACCAATGCCATAAACGTATTTATTCGTGTCCTTCACAATTACAAATATTTTTGGCCACACAGTTATATGATGTAACAAATTCCTTAAATGAATACAAGACCTCCAAGAGATAAATAAACATGAGATTCAGAAGAAAACTCTAATTCATTTTTTAAGAAACAAGTATCTGTAAACCAGTACTATAAAAGTACCTATTCGTGTTCTTGCAATTACATTTCTTTTTGCCAACACAATTATATGATATAACAAGTTCATCGATTTTTTTACAAGGGAATAAAGAGATAAATCCAAAAATAATCAATAGAAAAGCCAAATTCTTTTACTGAATCAAGTGTTCGATTTTCAACGTAGGCGATATTTATACTTCATCATAAATTATAAATAATTAACTATGCACAAAAGTCCTGTGTATATTAAATGTTTACAGTAGTATCTCTGGGATGATAGTAGAATAATTGGAGTAGTCTCTATGTAGGAGGATAATTGGTTCCACAAAAAAAAAAAAAAAAACAGATAAGAAGATCAGTGGACAGCCAATTTGAAATAAATATTAGCTCCACTTTTTTAAATATACACAATTCTCCCTATAGAAGATGGTTTCCAATCCAAAGTTGTTTGAATGGCTCAGATAGCATACACTTACTGTAGCAGTCATGAATTGCTCAAAGAAAAATCTCAAAAATTATCAAAGATTCACATATTTAATTTTTATATTTAATAATATATAATATATCAATCCAAATAGACATTTGCATTTTTATGCATTATCTAATAATAACCACATCAAATTTATTTAACGCAATTTAAAAAATGGTTATGCATGTTTTTGGTAGTTAATATCGTAAATAAAATTATTTAAATGAGAATCCAGCATTCAAGCTAGCATGCTATTAACAAGAGATGTGACCTTCTAGTCTGCAATGAAATAGAAAAGATCGAATAAGAAAATAAAGCTAATCATATTCTTGTTCTAATCTCACATCAGAATCTGAATATCTTTTAAACAAATTACTAATTATATATATATATAAATAAAATGGACATATAATGAAACCAGCCGCAAAAAAACATCTGCAAGTTGCATGAGATGTACAGGCCACAATCTCTCATGCTTAAACAAAATAATAGATCGTAACAATTGAAGCATCGATTATATAAACTAAAACTGTCTACCTTTTATTGCCCTTCAATTAAATGTGAATCAATCTTTTTTGAAAAACTGTTTGAGTTATAATCTTCTTGATTATATTCTCCTCCTTTTCAATATCTAACGGTGCAGCCATTCTCTAGACAAAGATCGTGAAGCTCCCACGCTATGAAGCATCTAATACCTTTCTGAAGCTGCTTCGGTTTCTAAAATCCAATTATTGCCAGCAGCTATGAATGAACTATGAATGTACCCTATACACCTATACATTTTGTCAATCGGTATTCCCGCAAGCACTCATCTATGCATACTAGCTTTAATCAGAGGCAAGTAGTGAATATTTGCCGTGTGGTGATAGGTAAGCACGATTACGAAACAAATTGGATTTAAAATACATTATATTTTGATGAACTACATTATTATATATCGAATTAACGTTTTCATATATATCAAGGTGACATCTGGACTCTGGTAATTAAAACCCATTTGAAGGAGTCCATGCAAATAGAAGGATTAATGTCTACATAGAAAATCACGCTAATAAATTATAAAAAGAAACTTTAACAGCGAACAAGTTCACATCCAGGGTGAAGTTGTCTTTCTTGAGGCCTCTTCCCCAAGTCCATAAGTGAAATTCGTGCCCAAAAAAAAATATATATATATATATATATATTTTTGGGGGAGTAAATATATATTATCTATATATATATATATATATACATATATATACATTTACTCCCAACTTAGGCTAATTTTTTTGTGGTTATATAGTTACAATTATGATAAATCAGCTTTCCTAACATATGACCTGAATGGTCTTTAAATTATCTACGTTAAACTAACGTGCAATACTGGATTAAAATATGGAATTAGTTGCGTAATATTACAATAATTTAATAAGTGTTTTAGCATATGGTTTGAGGTTTGTAGAAATCAATAGCAAAAGTAAAATTGCAATACTGTAATAAAAAGTTTAGCAGTTAGCAATTCTGGTTCACTGTCATTTGCAGTGGTAGAATCTTTTACTAAATTACTTTGTGATGTAACCGAAGGATTCCTTGATTGGCTATTTTTTATACAAAACTTGAAGCTATACCCTTCCTTACCACAAGTAAAAAGCAAGATAATTTTAAGTTGGACTTATTCGAATATTTATTTAGAAGTTGATGGTTCCATTTTGAAGTGACCTGAGAGGAAAATAATGATTCTTTCTTTAATAGTCGGTCAAAAGGACTCTTCCTTCCTTTTGGAATGACTCCAAAGAAATTTTATGTTATACTATGAATGCTATCGTATTCATCTAATTTGTTGTCCATTTTATTATCATCAACTGAATTTGTTGATTTAAACCGTTTTTCCTATTTAGTTTTAATAAATATTTTTCGAAATAATGAAATTAAAAATGAAAACTATGTGATTGATAAGCTAGCAAAAGAGAAAAGAATAATTAATTTTAATTTATGATTTTTTATAAATTTTTTTTTTAAATTAAATTTTAATTTCTTGTGTATAATACTTCTTAGCTTTAATGTTCACTTTTATATGTATTTGAGTCCGATGAGTGTAATGTAAAAAATATTTATACCATAATTATTACATGGAATTTTAATTGTGAACACATTTTCTATTATTTGCAGTATAAAATGATCGCTGTCCTCCTTTGAGAAATTTTGATTTTATATAAATTTCATGGATTAATCGTCTATAAATGTTTTTAAAGTGTGTGTTTTGTCTTTTGTTAAAAGCTATTAAAATATATTTCATTACTCAAAAATGTGTGCTTTCCCTTTCAGAAAATTAAATAGAGGAGGGGTAATAATAAATTAAAAAGCAACACTTTTAGAAGAAATAGATAATAAAAAAAATTATCAAAAGGAAACTGTAGAAAAAGTTTTCACCTGTGCTGTGAATTTTCAACAACATTTTCAGCAGCCTATGTTGAAAACCTTTTACCACACTGCATTGTTAGCCTTTTGTAGTGTGGTTAAAAATTTTGAAAATTATGAAACAAATTACCTTTGAGAATCCTGGAATTTGTGTTTCAGATAAAATATAATGGTGATATCTGGGCTGTTCAATGCAGTTAAATGAAGTTGAGAATGTAGAATTATTGCTGATTAATAAATTAAAAAACAACACTTTCAAAAGGAATAGACACACAAAAAAATTAAAGGAAATTTTAGAAAAGTTTTTTTTTTCCACACAGCCAACTGAACACAACAACTTTTCCGCACAGCCTTTTACCGCATTACATTGTTAACATTTGCAGTGTGGTAAAAAATTGTGAAAATTATGAAACAAATTATACTGGAGAATACTCGAATTTGTATTCTTACATATATCGTGGTGACATTTGGCCAATTCAACTTAATTAAATGAACTTGACAAAAAAAAAAATACTGAGTAATAAGAAGATACGAAAATCACACTTATGAACAACAACAATAAAGTAGGTTAACATTAAATTCAAAAGAGGCATTCTCGGGTAGACATAGACATGTAAAAAAATCCTAACAATTTCTTAAAACAAATATGAATTGATAATATTGTTATAAAAGGAATATTTTATTAAAAGCAAAAATGATTTTACATTGAGCCTGAATACCAAGAAAAATTTCTACATAACCAAAACAAATATAATTAAAAAGAAACTCAAAGGATAAAAGTAAGAATAAAATTATGTTTGCTATTCCAAGTTATTTTATCATTTTTTTTATTTACCATGTTGGACGAATTTTGATTTGGAGAAAATCAAATACGGAATAGGAAAAGAAGCTTAGACGTGGTCTGGTATGTATGAGTATTTCGAAAATTTCAAAAACATGTTTTTGTTAGTAAAAACATCAAAACATTTCAATATATAAAGGTTTTCAAAAAGATTTTCAACATAATAAATAAACATGATAAAACCTAGAAGGATAGTTGAAAGTAGAACCCAATAAAATTTCCAGAATTTAAAATAACATGAGGCCTTAAGGTTATTGCAAATTTTGGATCTAACTATATATTGGATCTTTGATATCCTTTATTTTTATGTTTTTCTATTTCACGATACTTTGTCCGTCTACTGTTAATTCTTAAAACAAGTTACACATTTATGTAGATTTTCGTGCTGGTATAGATTTTTGTACGTGTATATAGCATAGAGAGTTTCACTTTTATGTAGATCTCTATATTCCGTATCTTTGTACGGTATAGTTTCCTATTTATGTAGAGTTTGTACGGGTATATAGGATAATTTCCCATTTATGTAGATCTCTGTATTCTGTATCTGTACAGATAAAGCATGGCATTGATTTTTGCAAGGTTGATGAAAAGATAGAATGAAAAGTTGTAACAAGTAGTTCATAGTAGTAGTCATCATTTGAAATGGAAGAACATGAGACGAAATTGCAAGATAAGATCAAAGATTTTGCAATAAGAGCGATTTCCGACATGAAGCATATAAAATTCGAGAATATTTCAGCGATTGAACCAGCTAAAAGATTAATATGAATAAGATAAGTATTTGGTAGATGATATTTATACTAATTATGTCATATGAATTTTAAGAAGGAATCATTTACATAAAAAGTGACGTATGAATTGCGAACCAAGAGTCATCTTTACAAAACATATTAATCTTAAATCAGACATCCTCTATGCTAAAGCTGTTATATGAATCTCAAATTAGTGTACATCTATGCTAAAGATATGTTATGAATCTCAAATCAGGGGCCATCTATACTAAATACATATAAATCTCAAATCAGGGATCTCCTGTGTTAAAGATGTATATAACTCAAATCAGAGATCTATGCTAAATATGTCGTATAATCTGAAATCAGAAGTTCCTCATTTCCTGTATTTTTCTATTCAATCATATGAAATAATTATTGGTAACCTACTAGACATACAGAGTATTTTCAACAATGGTCACCAGTTACACTATCGGTGATGTAAGCGGTCTGTTGACCTGCACTTTTAGTAATTGCTACCGTTTTCATCATTTCCTGACGAAGTAGGTACACAAACTTCACCTCTTGAGTTCCGCGTATGAATTTAGGGTGGTATATGCTGCTCGTGTTGCGTTTCTCATTCATGACCTTTGTAATGCCAGCATGGTTTTTAATTTCCACACACACAAAAAAACGAACTTTTTCACTTAAACACTTTTTACACGAAGATTATATTAGACAAAGCAGTCGTTTAACACAAAACAAAACAATTTCATATATATGTACGAGACAATATAAATTTTGTCTTTGTTATTTTTGATCACATCCGCTTAAATTCTTTAATCTTTTAAAATTCAATTTCTCGCAAGTTTTTCACGGCACGTTAAAGAATGAAATCTTTCTATATATTGAAATCTATCAAAAATTGCTTCTAATTAATTTATTTTAATTTTTTTCAAATTTCCCAAATTCAAAAATATCTAATGAAAAAAAAAATGCATTAAGTTTTTATCAGTTGAACTAGTTTAATACTTCAAGCACATAGAATAATAAATAATTCACACAAACTAGAATTATGCAATACAAAAAAAAATTGAGTAGCTTTAAACTATTGTTCTGTTGTGCCATTGGCAAATTATTTTTTCGGGTTGTAAAAGTTTCGCAACAATTTTAAAGAACGCAATTTAAAAATACTACACTTTTATTTTGACTAACTTTTATCCATGGCAGTTAAACTTGAAATTTATTCGATTTAACTACAGAACAAGCTATTGCAAAAGAAGGTACAAGTTCATGAATGTACATTGTACTAAATTAGCTTATTTTTCCTTAAAAGAATTGTAGCAAACCAGCAGCAGAATCACCTTTTTGGAAACATTCGTAATAATTAATAACTGTTCGCATGCAAATTATGAAACAAACTTATCCTCCTCCTTTTACGACATCGAAATTTTGTGGAAAACACATAATGCCGCTAGTTTCCTCCACACACTTATATGTGAATTGAAATTATTAAAGAATTGAAATTTCATTGAATTGAATTTCACTATTGAAATCTATCGAAAATGCTTCTAATTAATTTATTTTAACTAGTCAAGTTTTTTGAATCAGAAATTTCTAATAAAAACTCTGCAATAATAAATCATTCATACAAAAAGAAATTATGCATAAAGAAATTCAGTTGCTTTAAACTATTTTTCTATTGTGCCATTGACTAAAATTATTTTTTTCAGGTTATAAAACTTTCACAACAATTTTTAAAGAACGCAATTTAAAAAAATTGTACACTCTTTCGGAATATATTTATTTTGACTAACTTTTATCCATGGCAGTTAAACTTGAAATTTATTCGATTTAACTACAGAACAAGCTATTGCAAAAGAAAGCACAAGTTCATGAATATACATGGTACTAAATTAGCTTATTTTGCCTTAAAAGAATTGCAGCAGAATCACCTTTTAGAAACATTCGTGATAATAAATAACTGTTCGCATGCAAATTATGAAACAAACTCATCCTCCTCCTTTTACGACATCGAAATTTTGTGGAAAACACATAATGCCGCTAGTTTCCGCCACACACTTATCTGTGTGTGGCGATGCAAATTACCTCTTGGAGCCACACGAAAACCTTTCCTTTTATTTAAAATAGATAACCGAGGCACAGATGGGGGAAAAAATAATAGAAAATATCTTTTCCATTTCTTCTTAAGTTTAAAAATCGATGGCGGAGCGTGATTGGCCCTTAAGGAATATCGTCAATCCACTCTAAATGATAATGCAGACACGTCCTGATGTGGAAAGGATTTTGTTTTGAGTGTGTTCCGGTAATAATAAAATCAATAAGGCACTTTTGTTGGTGGAGGGAAGAAGTATATTTAAGAGATGAAGTGGAAGATGAATCGGAGCGGTGCAAAATGAAATCGGATTTTCTTCTAATGGACCTATTTCCTCTGCTCCAGGAAATCAACTTCTCATTGACAAACAATGAAAAACTGCACTATTCTAAACGTCATTACTTTAGATATACTTTGGGCTTACGATCATGAATGGAAACAAAACCAATTCCCTTATGGATTTGTATATAATTTAATTTCTCTGTTTCCAATCCATGCAACAAGAAAAATTTAATAAATATTTATTGAAATTTTTAAATAAATAATATTAATAATATATAATAAAATGTATAGATAATAAATAAATATTTAATTTCTAAGATAATAAATATTTCATTTACTAAGACAACTGAAAATCATTATTAATTATATGGTCATTATTAATTAGTTTGAAACATAAAACAAATACCAATTGGTGGAATTGTTGTTGACTATCAGAAACATGTTATTGATAAATAGAAAAAAAAATAATTATTAGCAAAACATATGAAATTTTTTTATTTTTTTATTTGTGAATGAATCACCTTGAACACAATATAAATCTCACTGTCATAAATTAAAAATCTTAATAAATATCTTATTCACTGAGACAACTAAAAATTAGTTGGCCATCATCATTAACTCGTTTGAAAGATAAAAAAAATACTAATTAGTTGAATTGATATTCCCACATTATTAGAAACATGTTATTGATGAACCAAGGAGATTTTACTTTTAAAATACTTTTTAACCACTTTGACATCATCGTTATATATTTTTACGAACGAATTACTTGAATCACAATATTAATCTTATTGTCATAAAAATTAATTAATTAATTAAATTTATTTTCTTGTAATAGACCTATTTCCTTTGCTTAAGGACATCAACTTCTCATTGACAAACAATAAAAAACTGCAATATCCTAAACGCCATTGCATTGGATATACTTTGGGCTTACGATAAACAGTACCATTGGAAACAATACCAATTCTGATGGATTTGTATATAATTTAATTTCTCAGTTTTATATATATATATACACACACACACAATTCTTAATAAATATTTTATTTACTGAGACAACGGAAAATTAATTGGTCATTATTAACTTGTTTGAAATATAAAAAAAATATCAGTTAGACCAGAAATTATGGAACGTTGTTCATATTTTCATAATATATTTTAATTGTTCATAATATTAATAGCGGAACATTTAATTTACAAAAATTTAATTTTCTTCTAATTTACATAATTCCATTGCTTCAGGAAATCAACTTTCATTCACAAACAATGAAAAACTGCAATATTCTAAACATCATTACATTAGATATACTTTGGGCTTATGGTCATGAATGGAGACAAAACCAATTCCCTTATGGATTTGTATATAATTAAATTTTTGGTTTGCTATATATGCACAAAAAATATAATTCATTATTAAATAAAATATTTATTGAGCTTTTATTTACTAAGACAATTGAAAATTAGCTGGTTTTTCATTAACTTATTTGAAAAATAAATAACAATTAGCTGAAATTATATTGACTATCAGAACCACGTTAATGATAAATCGCGAAGAATTTGCTTTTAAAATACACAATATTAAATCCTTTATGGATTTGTAAAATAATGAAATATTTGATTTACTGAAATGATGACAAGTAACAACAAATTAATGATGACCAACTAATTTTCATAATCATCATTAACTTGCTTAAAAGGTTAAAGAAAATACATCACTTAGTTGACATTAACATTTCCACGACTATCAGGAGGGTCTGAATGGCGTAGTGTCTAGCGATATAACGCTCTGTGCCACATGCTTCGCGTTCGAGTCCTATGGATGTTTGCAGTGGTTCGGAATCCATTTTCAACTGTAGATCTCGGTCTAATATGATCTTAGAGTGTTGTCTTGAGATTTAGTTAGTCTTCAACCCTTGTGGTTCCTCGCTAAAATGAAGCTGCATATTAACCTTAGTCATGGATCAGTTGCCTGCGACGGGTTCCTATTGGACCTCGTGTAGGACTTCCTAAACCAGATGGATTATTAACAAACAACACACTATCAGAAACATGTTATTGATAAACCTAGAAGAATTTGCTGTTAAAATAGACAGATGAAACCATAGTTATATTTTTTTTTACAAAATAATGACTTGAATCACAATATAAATCTGCATGTCATATAAATTAAAAATCTTAAGAAATATTAATAGTGGAGCATTTAGCTTACACAATTTTAATTTTTTTCAAATGGGCCTATTTCCTGTGCTTCAGAAAAACAACTTCTCGTTGACAATCAATGAAAAACTGCACTATTCTAAACATCATTACATTATATATACTTTGGATTTACGATCATGAAGGGAAACAAAACCAATTCCCCTTATGGATTTGTATCTAACTTAATTTTTAGTTTTGTATACAAAAAAAAATCTTAATAAATATTTTATTTAAAGACAACTGAAAATTTGTTTGTCACTCTAACTTGTTTGAAAAAAATAATATATATATATATATATATATATATATATATATACTAGACATTATGAAATTATTGCAATATACGAAATGATCATTACATTGTTTTTAACGAAAGAATCACTTGAGTCAAAATATAAATCTAACTGTCATAAAAATTAAAAATTTTTAGAAATAATTTGATAATCTATAATTCTTTCCAAGTTGATACATGAAGATATTGCTACCTAAATTAAAGTAAAAACAAATTGTAAATATCATTGGTCATACATCATATTTAACAAAACAAATATGCATAAATTTTGAAAAATACGTGTACTGAAATTGTTGTTTTGAAAATTTACTTAAGTTGTTTTCTAATAGTTGTATATTCATTTATTACATATATGTCTGCATAAAAACTGAGTTCATTTAGATTTCTCCATTACTACATCCTATAGGTTTTAAAGTGTTTATAAATAATAAAAATAAATTTTCTTTTATTTATCCTTAATAATCCAATTTACTGCTAATGACAGACATTTAAGCTTATTTTTTTAATTCATTTCTTAGGCAAATATTTTAATGCTATTTTATTCAAATTTATAAACAAATGGTTGGATTTATGATTCAGGACCCATTTAATTCGATTTAAATTATATATTAAGTTATCCTTTTCCTCTTTTTAATTCAGTATTCTGACACTTTGTTTGACATCTTCATAAGAAAACAAAAATGAAAACATATTTCATTTCATTTTATTTTATTTCGTAAATAAAAACATAAATAATTTTGATATGGGAAAGCATACTTCTTTTTTTGTCATACAATAAGCGGTCCTGAAACACTCCTATTGTTGTAAGAAATACAAAAAAAAACCACCGTCAAACAGTTAAAATATACGTAATATCAATGACAAGACCCTCTTTTCACCAGTATCAAACTACCAGCAATCCAACAATCTATACACAAAAGCTAAAAAAAACCTAATACAAGTTCTCCCGCAATACATCATTTGAAATGCAGATGACGGTTTCATGCCTTAAGAAAATGAATAAAAGAAACCAAAAAATATCTGCAAACACCACACTCCCTGAACCTGCTGCTTGTCTTTGTACTCTTAACAACACACAAAAAGAAAAAACCGCTCTCTCTCTCTTTTATTGCAAACTTTTTTTATTTTTTATTTTCATTTATCGCTCGCGTATTTCTTAGATCCATGTCTTGTGAATATACCTAGAGTATCTTCTATACGTAACTTTTTTTCTTTTACTACTATTTCTCTTTTACTTTTCAGAACATAGAAGAATTTCTATTTCTTACCAAAGTTTTTTTAGATTTATTTATTTATTATTCCTTCCTCTTTCATATATATTCATTCAACTTTTTTTGAAGCTTTATTTATTTATTTTTTTTTACTATTTGGTTTTGCTAACCTCGTCTGCCTTGCTCTTGGTTTACTTTAATTTCCAGACCTAAAAGGCACACGGAATGTTTGCAAGTAAGAGAGAGAAAGAGAGAGAACGTGTATCCTCAAATATCGATCTCAAATCCAATAATGGCTGCTGTGGTTTGCGAGCTCTTTTCCTTTACTTTCAGGTCCTTTGCAGAGAAGGGTTGCTGCTGCTAAGTCCTGTACGCATGGGATGGGATTTTCGTGGAAATTGTGGGAGAGAGAGAGCATTTGAAACCCGTAAACAGTGAAAAATGAACCGCAGAAAAGCGTCCATTTATTCAAATTTAACACAGCGTTTACCTCTGGCAGAGATTCATTCCACAGATTTATTTTAACCCATAAAGCGTCAGGACGCTTTACGTCTTGAGGACCAAGTCCAAATGAGAGTGCATCTTTTGTGTTTCAGGGATTAAATCCCTGTTGTTATTGACTAAAAGCCTTTTTTATTTAATTGGATTGTCTAACATTTTGCTTTGCTTTTTAATTTTAATATGTAACATAATAACTTAATGTCTACATTCATCCCCAAGTACATAGATCGTAATGTAATCTTCAATGAATTATACCAGCAAATTTCTAAAGGGCTAAATATATTTAATAAATACCAATCTTATTTAAATAAGTTAATAAGAAATTATTAAAGACAAATATTTTATTTTTATATCAATGCCATTTAACATACTTAAATGAAAGGAGACATAACTAACTCGTAGATTCCAATACTGAACATAAATTGAATATTAATTAATAATGATAATCCTGTGCAATAATAATATTAATCCTGTGTCAATCTTGTGCATCGGTTTTTAAATTTAAAACACAACTTAATATACTTATTACTGGAAACAGAAGTGGGAGAAAAGTACAACGTACACTCAAACTTGCTTTTATGCGGTTCTTTTTTGTGTGGATTTTTGTGTAATCTCATATGTGAGATTTACAAAAATATTTTATCAACTGCATACTATGAATAAAAATTAGTTACAAATTTAATTTAAAAATAAAATAACAGACAGCTGTCAAAACAAATTATAAGTTAAGAAGAATACTACAGATGACCCTACCAATATTACACCATCAAAATTCAGCGAATGTTATTATGCAGGGTAGCAATTTTTCCACGAGAAAGACATAACATTTCTTTCTCAGGAGAAAAGAATGTATTTTCTTTAACAAGTGTATAATAACACCCATATCTGATAGCAGACAAACATTGTCGTGCATATTTATATTAATATATGATTATATATATATATATATATCAAATATCAATCTCAAATCCAATCATGGCTGCTGTGGTTGCGAACTGTTTTCCTTTACTTTCAGGTCCTTTGCGGAGAAGGTTGCTGCTGCTAAGTCCTGTACGCATGGCATGGGAATTTGGTGGAAATTGTGGGAGAGAGAGTATTTGAGACCCGTAAACAGTGAAAAATGAACCGCAGAAAAGCGTCCCTTTATTCAAATTTAACACAGCGTTTACCTCTGGCAGGAGATTCATTCCACCGATTTATTTCAACCCATAAAGCGTCAGGACGCTTTACGTCTTGAGAACCAAGTCCAAATGAGAGTGTACCTTTTGTGTTTGAGGGATTAAGTCCCTGTTGTTACTGAATAAAAGCCTTTTTTGTTCAGTTTTCTTATCTAGTATTTTGCTTTGGTCTTTAATTTCAATATGTAACACATGTATACATTCTTCATGTAACGTTTTAATGCATACATTCATCCACAAGTGGATCGTAATGCAATCTTCAATGACTTTTTAAAGGGCTAAATATACTTAATCATTTCCATTGCTTTTGAAATAAGTTAATATAAAATTAATAAAGACATATCTTTAATTTTATTAATACCATTTAGCATATTTAAATGGAATGAGAATTAACTAACTTTGCAGATACAAATACTGAACTTAAATTGAATATAATTAATAAGGTTAATTATGGGTATTAATAGTGTTAATCGTGTGTATAAGTAATGTTAATGCCATGTATAAATAATGCGAATCCTGTGTTAATCCTATGTATTAATAATATTAGCCCTGTGTTAAACATGCGTTGATTTTAAATTTATAATCTAACATAAAATTATTACTTAAAACTGAGGTGAAAAAATACATGGCACATTCAAACCTGTTTTTATGCTGTTCTTTTTTGTGTAATCTTTGATATGAGATATATAAAAATTCGCCAAATGCATATTATGAATAAAACTTCGTTAAAATTGTAATTTTAAAAAAAAATAACTGATAGCTGTCAAAATACCTTGTGAATTAAAAAGATTCCCACAGATGACCCAAACAACATTATACCATCATATTACTACGAAAGTTATTAGATACGGTATATGTTATTTTTCCCACAAGAAGAGATACAGCATTTCGCTATCAAGAAAAATAATGTCTATACTTTAACAAGTGCTAAATTACAACATCTCACTAAACTCTGACAGCAGACAAGCAGTGTCGTGAATATTTATATTTATTTACATATAATTATATAGATATATATCAAATATCGATCTCAAATCCAATAATGGCTGCTGTGGTTGCGAGCTCTTTTCCTTTACTTTCAGGTCCTTGCAGAGCAGGGTTTTTGCTGCTATGTCCTGTAAGCATGGAATGGGATTTTGGTGGAAATTATGGGAGAGAGAGCATTTGAAACCCGTAAACAAGTGGAAAATGAACCGCAGATTAGCGTCCATTTATTCAAATTTAACACAGCGTTTACCGCTGGCAGAGATCCGTTCCACCGATTTAGTTAAGTCCATAAAGTGTCAGGAAGTTTTACGTCTTGAGAACTAAGTCCAAAAGGAGAGGGCACCTTTTGTGTTTGAAGGATTAGGTCCCTGTTGTTACTGATTAAAAGACTTTTTTTCATTTAATTTAATTATCAAGCATTTTGTTCTGATCTTTAATTACAATTTATGTAACTAAATAACTTAATGTATACATTGGCCCAAATAACATTCACCTTCAAGTGAATCGTAATGCAATTTTCAATGAATTATGCAAGTAAATTTCTAAAAAGTCCTAAAGATATTTGATAATTTCCAATTTTATTTAAATAAGTTAATATAAAATTAATCATGCCATTTAACATATTTAAATAAGATGAGACTTAACTAACTCGCAGATTCAAATACTGAGAATAAATTGAATATTAATTAATAATGTTAATCCTGCATGTTAATAATATTTGTCGTGTGTATTAATTTTAATCCTGTGTTACTCTTGTACTTTGGTTTTTAAATTTAAAATATAATATAATATTATTAGAAATAGCACTTATTACTAGAAATATGGGTGGAAAAAAATACAATGTATTCTCAAATTTGTTTTTCTGCGGTTTTTTGTGTTATCAGAAAATATATCAAAATATCGTATGAGGTATATACAAAAAAATCACCAGATGCATATTATGGATAAAAATAAGTTAAAACTGTTATTTAAAAAGAAATTAACAGATAGCTCTCAAAATAACTTAAAAATTAAAAAAAATCCAACAGATAACCCAACCAATATTATATCATCATATTACTACGAATGTTATTACACTCAAGTCCTTAAATTAAGGATAATTCAGAATCACACAGAAATTGAACTCTAAAATAAAAATGCCACCTGCAGAATTATCACACACATCTCGAAGAAGAATATGCAAATTACCGGAAACCACCAGATGGCGCGGATAGTACGTCACAATGACGAGAGTGTAAGAGAGGGGTATATAAGGAATGGTGGCAAAGAAATAAAATTGTTCACAAGCGCTTTAAATGCCTTTCAGTGCAATAACCGCATAGTTATAGCACAAAGAAAGCATTTGGAAGATTTTTTACGTGGTAGAATTATCGTACGACTGGAATGTGGACGTACCCAGCTGAAATATCCGTGTAACTTGGAATCGCCCAGAGTGTCATCTCCAGGCTTTGGCAACGATTCCAAGATGATGGTAATGTGAGTAGATGTTACAGCACAGGTCGCCCCCTGAGTTACAATGCCGAATGAGGACCGGCATTTAGAATTATCTAAATTAGAATTATCTTAATAAATTAGAATTATCCAATTTAGAATTATCTGTTTACTGCCAAACGAAACAGACGGAGCACAACATCAGACCTGTCTTGTCAGCTCTCTTCAGCTACCGGTCCGACAGTTTCAAGGCAGACCATGTACAGACGCTTAGAGCACATTGGTCTATATGCTCGTAGGCCTGTCAGATGTGTTCCACTTACCGCAACTCACTGTCGCCTGCGATTAACCTGGAGTAGAGAGCATGCATTGTGGTCACCGCAACAGTGGTCTTGTGTGATGTTTCCGATGAGTCCAGGTTTAGTTTGCAGTCTGATTCTCGCCGGACTTTCATATGGAGAGCGCCAGGTACCCGTTACCACCAAGAGAACACCATTGAACGACACCGTTACGGTGGTGCAGGATGGCTCGTTTGGGGAGGAATTATTCTTGGTTCCAGAACTGGGTTCCAGAACCTGCATGTTCAGAGTGCAACGATGACCGGCCACATCTATCGGGATGTCATTCTGGAACAACATGCACGTTTGTTTCGGGGCGCCATGTGTGCTGAATTTCTGCTTATGGATGACAACGGCCGTCCTCACAGTGCAAACATTGTAGGCGAATGCCTTGAATTGGAGGATATCACCCGTATGGATTGGCCAGCATACTCACCGGACTTGAATCAATAGAGCATTTGTGGGACATGCTTGGCCGACGAATTTCAGCCCGTCAACCCCCTCCCACCTGTCAACCGGAACTTCGGAGGGCATTGCTTGATGAGTGGTGTAATATTCCCCAAGAACAGATTGATAATTTGATACTCAGCATGCCTAGGCGTTGTAAGGACTGTATTGCATAGTCCGGGAGACTTACTCCATATTAACCATCATACTAACCATGTTATACTGTTTTTTGTAAATAAGTTCTTTTTTGAAATTTGCTCAGGAGTAAAACTCGCAATTTTTATTAGTTATGTCAAACATATAGCATCTTTTTGTTCTTTACCTGTTGTTTAATAAATAGACTTTACAAATAAGTCAAATTTGTTTTGCTTCTGTCTCTTTCTTTGCCTGAACTTCATTATCCTTAATTTATGGACATGAGTGTAGATAATGTCGCATTTTTCCCACAAGAAGAGATACAACAATTCGCTACCAGGAGAAAAGAATGTATATTATTCAACAAGTGCATAATAACAACCTATAACTAAATTCTGACAACAGAAAATTAGTGTCGATAATATTTTTATTTATTTATTTATATATAATTAAAACCTCAAACCTTCGACCTCAAATCCAATCATGGCTGCTGTGGTTGCGAGCCCTTTTCCTTTACTTTCAGGTCCTTTGCAAAGGAGGGTTGCTGCTGCTAAGTCCTGTATGCTTGGGATGGGATTTTCGTGGAAATTGTGGGAGAAAGAGCATTTGAAACCCGTAAACAGTGAAAAATGAACCGCAGAAAAGCGTCCATTTATTCAAATTTAACACAGCGTTTACCTCTGGCAGAGATTCATTCCACCGATTTATTTCAATCCATAAAGCGTCCTGACGCTTTACATCTTGAGAACCAAGTCCAAAATGAGGATGCACTTTTTGTGTTTGAGGTTGTTTCTGACTAAAAGCCTTTTTTTATTTAATTTTCTCAACTATTATTTTGCTTTGATCTTTAATTTCAATTTATATAAAACAATAATTTAATGAATACATTGACTCGAATAACATTCATCAGCAAGTGTATCGCAATGCAATTTTCAATTAATTATGCCAGCAAATTTCTAAAAAGCGAAAAATATTTAATTAATAATTTCCATTTTTATTTAAGTAAATTATTAAGAAATTAATAAATACAAATATTTTATTTATATTAATGGCATTTAATAAGACTTACTAATAGATACAAGTACTGGAAATCTATTGAATATTAATTTATAATGTTAATCCTGTTTAGTAATAATAATATTAATCCCATGTATTAATAAAGTTAATCCTGTGTATTAATAATACTAATCCTCTGTATTAATAATATTAATTATGTGCGTTGTTTTTAAATTAAACATGTATCATAATATAATTATTACTTGGAACAGTGGCAGAAAAAAAAAAAATTCAACATACACTAAAATTTGTTTTTTAATGCGAATTTTTTTTGTGTAATCTTTATGGGAGATATACCAAAAAAATTTCATCAAATATATATTATGAATAAAAATTAATTAAAACTGAAATTAAGAAAATAACAGATAGCTGTAAAAATAACTTGTAAATTAAAAAAAAAGAATCCAACATATGACCCAATCAATATTACAAAGAATGTTATTAAATACGGCAGCATTTTTCCCACGAGAAAGAGATACATCATTTCGCTACGTGGAGAAAACAATTTAACTTCTTTAACAAGTACATAATTACAACCTATCACTAAAATCTGACAGCAAACAACCAGTGTCCTGAATATTTATTTGTATATATATATATATATGTATATATATATATATATATATATAAATTCCGTAACGGTTGCTGTGGTTGCGAGTTCTTTTCCTTTACTTTCAGGTTCTTTGCAGAGAAGGGCTGCTGCTGCTAAGTCCTGTACGCATGGGATGGGATTTTCGTGGAAATTGTGGCAGAGAGCATTTGAAACCCGTAAACAGTGAAAAATGAACCGCAAATGAGCGTCCATTTATTCAAATTTAACACAGCGTTTACCGCTTGCAGAGATCCATTCCACCGATCTATTTCATGTATCATAAAGCTTCAGGACGCTTTACACCTTGAGAACCAAGTCCAAATGGATGCACCTTTTGTGTTTGAGGAATTAAGTCCCTGTTGTTACTGACTAAAAGCTTTTTTTTTTTTATTTAATTTTCTTATCTAGTATTTTGCCATGGTCTTTAATTTCAATTTATGTAACACAATAACTTAATGCATACATTGATTCGAATACCACTCATCCAGAAGTGATCCGCAATGCGATTTTCAATGAATTAAGTAAGCAAATACCTAAAGGGAGAAAAATATTTAATAATTTAAAATTTTATTTTTAATAAATTAATATAAATTTATGTTTATATTTTTTATATTTTTTATTTAATTTTTTTAAAAATTTATATTTTTTATTATATATTTTTAAATAAGTTAATATAAAATTAATAAAAAAAAACCATTTTATGTATATTAAATCCATATAATATACTTTAATGAGAGAAAACTTAACTAACTCGCAGATGCAAATACTAAACATAAATTGAATATTAATTAATAATGTTTCTCCTTCTTTGTTATATACATTAATAATAATAATTCTTGTTAATCCTGTGTATTAATAATATTAACCCTTTTTAATCTCGTGTATTATAAATGTTAATCCTGTGCTAATCTTGTGCTTCGAATTTTAAATTTAAAATGTAACATAACATAATTATTAATTGGAACAGAATTGGAAAAAAAATACAATGTACACTCAAACTTGTTTTGAGAGGATTTTTTTTTTTTTTAAAATTATTTATGTGCGATTTATAAAAAAAAATTCATCCTATGTATATTATGAATAAAAGTTAATTAAAAATTTAATTTAAAAAGAAACAAAAAAAACATGAAAACGAGGACTGTCAAAATAGCTATTAAATTAAATAGAATCCAACAAATGACCCACCCAATGTTATACCATTACAATGAATGTTATTAGATACTGTAGCCTTTTTTCCACGAGAAATATAATATTTCTTTCCCGGGGTAAAGGAATGCATATTTATGGACAACGGCATAATAGCAACCTATCAATCAAAACTGACGGCAGATAAGCAGTGTCGTGGATAGTTATACTACATGCAATTAGTGTTTTGCTCTAATGAGAACAACCTGTCACTCAAATCTGACAGCAGATAATCAATGGCGTGGATAATGATGCATCATGAAATTAGTGATTATCTGTTCGACTTTTATAATTCGAAACAATTAAAGATGAGATATGGACTACGTCATGAGTTGTTGCATTGTGTTTCGTGATAAACCATGGTCTGAGGAAGTGCCCACTTCAATGAGAAGTGAGGGGATGCTGACCCCCTCTCTTCATGGGTTTTCTTAAAGGGGAGGCGTTTGGAGAAAAAAAAAAAAAGAGTGTTCTGTGACTTTTTCTCTGACTGAACAGGCTGAAGTTCTCGCTTGTTTTCATGGAGCTCTTGTGGTGTCGTGTATCACGCCGTGTGATTGTTAGATAGTTTTCATTTCTTTTATTATATCTTTAATTTAAATATCTTTTCTATTATATCTTTAATTTTCATTTGTGAATTAAAATTGAAGTGTTCCCATGAACCTTAATTAATAAAGTAGTCCTCTTCTTGAAGCTATTACAGATCTGGTATAGACCGACCGATACGTTACAATGCCAAGTAGCATCTTCAAGTGACGAAAGGGATTTTGAACTAGTTCTTCATAAGAAAGTCCAAGCACTTGGCTACGATGAATAGTTTTAAATGCATATTTTGGAATCTATGTAAACATGTAAAACATTTTAAAATATTTCTGTGAATTCAATTCAATTTTACCAATTCAATTCAATTTTAATTAATGTTTGGAAAACCAATTACTAGTTTCATCACGATGTTTTCATTTACATAATTTCTATGTGAAACTTTTTATATGCTGTCTCGATTTACCACATATTTTTTTAGTATGATGCAAACAATATATTTTTAGCTACTTATGAAGCTTCAGTATATTCTTTTATGCCAATTATTTTGTACGGTTCCTGTTCTCCGCACAAAAATACATTTGAATGTAATTAGAGTTAGATAAATAGCAAATACTACTTTATATGACAAAAATGGTTATAAGAAATCTGATTTTTCACGTATTAATTCATATACTAAATATTTATGAAATTAATTTTTGTTGTCATTAATAAAATTTTATAGCATCCATTGCCGAGAGTATGAAATTTCAGGCATAATATCCCACCATGGACAGCGCATAACGACCGAGACCGGCGACGCCTGCAAAGAGTCGTAAATTCTAACAGACAAGCGAAACTGCGTCAAATAACCGCAGAAATCAATGTAGGACGTACAAGGACTTGATAGGGAGAAATTTGGCTTTCTTGGCTATTCCAGCAGAAGTCAGTTTTCAGTTCATGAATGTACTATGTTATTAAATTTCAGTCATCAATTTTATTAAACATTGAATATGCTTCGCATTTCATTTTAACTTATTATTAATATTACTTCATTGAATTACATTTGGAAAAATATAGCTATAACTTGCGGCCATTATGGATTATTATATATTCACTACATTTTAGGAAAAATTAGATTTATTTTATAAATCCAACGAAAGTTTTCTAACTATCATTTAATATACTTGTAGTTTATTCATAAAGCAATTAGTTTATTTGACTTTAAAATACACTTTGAAACTTTTGTACTATTATCAATTTTATTAAACAATGAATAACTTTATTAAACATTGCATAAACTAAGTTGTTTTTATTAAATTTCATTGAATTTAGTTTTAACTCATTTTTAATATTACTTCATTAAAGTTAAAATATTTGTAAAATTATATATACTATTATATTATTATTTTATATAGTATCTATAGTTTTTTAGTTTTATTTGACAAAAATTATATTTGTATATTAAATCATAGTCATTGAATTTGTAAAATTATAAACTTATTTATAAAGTAATGTAGTTTATTAGTTTACAGCAATTACTTTATTTGAATTTAAAAATATACTATAAGAAATTATTTTTATCAATTTTATTAAACACGAAATACGTTTTAAACTTATTATGAATATTGTTCATTGAATTAATAAAAGCATATATACTATTATATTCATATATACTCACTATATTTTTTAACAAAAATTATATTTGCTTTATAAATAAGTTTTCCATTTATGACTTAATATACATGTAATTTATTCATAAAACAATTATTTGATTTTATTTTAAAAATACACTTTGAAATTACAATTAGTAAAATTTCCATATATTATTAACTAATTCACTCTATAAAATATTTTCATATTTTTCGATTTATACTGATGTTAATATTTAGCATTATAAATCGAGTTCCATTATAAAACTTCGTTAATGGTTAAATGAAAAGCCGTTTGATTAAAGTAGCCTCAGGAAATTCTGCTAACGAAAGAGCATTATGCCGATTCCTATAGCATATATTCCTCATTACATCCATGCTTAATGCAGTCTATTGTAAGAGTATGTAAACTCATTAACGATATCATCTAATGTTAATGACATGATCAGTAGAGCCCTACAGTAGGGAAAATGTTGAATTCAAAACGTCCGGTTTTTACATTTCATCACAATCTGCCGAAGGCCTAATGACCAAGTTTGCAGTATCGATTGACTGTATTAATTATTCACGAGTTTGAAGCAATACCGACTGGAGTAATTAGTGGCCAAATTTGGACGCTTCATTAATTTGGGTTCAAGTCCATCAATGCGATGCGGTATTTTTAGGTTTAAGGAGCCATTTATTAAATCCGCAAATGTCTACTTGGAGATAAGGTTTTGTTCTTGTTAGAAAAAGGCTTCTTTAATTAAAGTTTATTGAGATATAATTAGTTTTCTCATTTTCTTAAAAAGTGTTTTGAAATATTTCTGAGAAAATATGTATTAAAAAGCAAATAAACACTCTAATAACACCAAACAGGTTTATTCTGTATTTTAAAAGATATGTATTTAAAAATGTATATTAAAAAAAAATAACTTACAGATGTTTAATCTCTATTTAAAAATATATATTACAGTGTGCAGATTGGACAATCAGTTTGTAATTGGGTGTGGTTGGGGTGAGATGCTTGATGCGCAGGTTGGAGAACTCACAGCTTTATTTACACACGCACAAACACAAACATACGCAAGCTCCATACACTATACACATACACAAACACCACAAATATCCAAAAAAATCACACACATACACATACAATTAAAGGCATACAATATTAAACATTTACAGACATATTTGTGGAAAGACTCCACTTCTAAGGCGAAAACCTGAAACTCGGATACGCTCACAGTGGTGAAATATATTTCCTCTACGGGTGAGAGTCTGTAGGCCAACTAATTCGCTGTCATGAGTTTCAATATATTTCTTCTAGGATGAAAGACTGTAATCTAAACGTTTCTCAGCTGGAGTGCATAATACGCTCTATTTCCTATCGAGTCCTATAAGTCTCAAAGCCAATTCAACATTTATTTCTCTTGAACACCAAAGGGGCGCTCTTGCCAGTGTGTAAGAGGATGTCCGATTACATCATAATAAAAGATGTATTTAAAAAAAAAATTACATTTTTATTCTGCATATAAAAATATGTTAGAAAATATTTCAAATAAATAAATAAACTACACATGTTTCCTCTTTATGTCAAATATATGTGTGTGTTTTAAGAAATTATATTAAAAAGTTTCGTCTGTATATACACTCTCCATAAATTAAGGATAATGAAGTTCAGGCAAAGAAAGAGACAGAAGCAAAACAAATTTGACTTATTTGTAAAGTCTATTTATTAAACAAAAGGTAAAGAGCAAAAAAGATGCTATATGTTTTGACATAATTAATAAAAATTGCAATTTTTACTCCGTGGAGCAAATTTAAAAAAGAACCTATTTACAAAAAACAGTATAACATGGTTAGTATGATGGTTAATATGGAGTATGACTCCCGGACGATGCAATACAGGCCTTACAACGCCTAGGCATGCTGAGTATCAAATTATCAATCTGATCTTGGGGAATATTACACCACTCATCAACAATGCCCTCGAAGTTCCGGTTGACAGGTGGGAGGGGGTTGACGGGCTGCAATTCGTCGGCCAAGCATATCCCACACATGCTCTATTATTCAAGTCCGGTGAGTATGCTGGACAATCCATACGGGTGATATCCTCCAATTGAAGGCATTCGTCTACAATGTTTGCACAGTGAGGACGGGCGTTGTCCTCCATAAACAGAAATTCAGCACCCATGGCGCCCCGAAACAAACGTACATGTTGTTCCAGAATGACATCCCGATTGATGTTGCCTGTCATCGTTACACTCTGAACATGCAGGTCAGTTCTGGAACCAAGAATAATTCCTCCCCAAACGAGCCATCCTGCACACCGTAACGGTGTCCTTCAATGGTGTTCTCTTGGTGGTAACGTGTACCTGGCGCTTTCCATATGAAAGTTCGGCGAGAATCAGACTGCAAACTAAACCTGGACTCGTCAGAAAACATCACACAAGACCACTGTTGCGGTGTCCACAATGCATGCTCTCTACTCCAGGTTAATCGCATGCGACAGTGAGTTGCGGTAAGTGGAACACATCTGACAGGCCTACGAGCATATAGACCAATGTGCCCAAAGCGTCTGTACATGGTCTGCCTTGAAAATGTCGTACTGGGAGCTGAAGAGAGCTGACGAGACAGGTCTGATGCTGTGCTCCGTCTATTTCTTTTGGCAGTAACTGCTAAATACCGGTCCTCATTCGGCGTCGTAACTCAGGGGCGACCTGTGCTGTGGCATCTACTCACATTACCATCATCTTGGAATCGTTGCCAAAGCCTGGAGATGACACTCTGGGCGATTCCAAGTTCCTCGGTTACTTCCAGCTGGGTACGTTCACATTCCAGTCGTTCGATAATTCTACCAAGTAAAAATCTTCCAAATGCTTTCTTTGTGCTATAACTATGCGGTTATTGCACTGAAAGGCATTTAAAGCGCTTGTGAACAATTTTACTTCTTTGCCACCATTCCATATATACCCCTCTCTTACACTTTCGTCATTGTGACGTACTATCCGCGCCATCTGGTGGTTTCCTGTAATTTGCATATTCTTCTTCAAGATGTGTGTGATAATTCTGCAGGTGAAATTTTTTATTTTAGAGTTCAATTTCTGTGTGATTCTGAATTTTCCTTAATTTATGGACATGAGTGTATTTTAATATAATACGCGAATTTGGATTTCATTCAGAAATTTTTTAAATATAAATAATTTTGTTATTTGGTTAATAAAAATAGTTTTATAAAATAATAAAATATTATGATTTCTGGCAACTATAAGCTATAAATCTATGATAACCTTATATTTGTGAATATAATAAATATTTAGTGAAATTAAGAATAATTACTTTTGCAAATTTTAAGCATAATAAAAGTATTTATTAAAAATATATTTTAAAACTATTTGTAATTATTTAATACAAAGTATTTAGTACATATATTTACCATCAATGTATTTAGTGCAAAGCTTTTAGTACAACTCTTTAGTATCTATGTATTTAGTAAAATTATTTAGTATCTATGTATTTAGTAAAATTATTTAGTATTTGTATTTAGTAAAATTATTTAGTATCAAGTATTTAGTAAAATTATTTAATTTCATTTTACAAGTTTAGAAATCTTTAGTAACTTAAAAGAAATATTTAGCAAAATATTTAGTACAATTACTTAGCATATAAGTGTTTAGTACAAAGTATTTTGCAATTCCTAGTATCTAAGTAATTAGTACAAAGAATTTGGTGCAATTCTTTAGTATCTAAGCATTTAGTACAAATCATTTGGTACAAATATTTAGCATCTAAGTATTTAGTCCAATTATTTAGTATCTAAGTACTAGGTACAAAGCATTTGTTACAATTGTTTAGTATCTGTTTAGTATAAATATTTAGCAAAGTATTTAGTACATTTTTTAGTATATAAATGTTTAATGCGAAGCATTTGGTGCAAGCCCCTAGTATCTAAGTATTTAATACAGATACATAGCATCTAAATATTTAGTACAAAGTGTTTGGTACAATTCTTTAGTATCTAAGTATTTAAACAATTTACGAAGCATGATAATTCAAAACCGTGGAAAATTGCAGTACAAACTTCCTTACTGATATTTAAAAAATCAGTTAATATTTCTCTATATTTTGAATTCTTATCGATAATTCTTTATTTGGACCACTTTAAAGTTATCGACATCATTAAATCAACAAAAGCATTTAATCCTTTAAATCCATTAATTAAAAACAGTTATATCAGTTTATGAAGAAAAAAAGGTGAACAGTTAAGGGAAAAAAACCTTTGAAACTTGATAAACTGCGGGAGAAATACCATTTCACGTTACTGTCTATCTGGTGGAACCTCTGCAATGTCAAAAGAGTTTCCCGCCATAAAACGAGGCAACAACAAGATAAATATCGGCTTTTCTTTTACTTTTAGGTTCCATCCTTACCGTTAACGTCCTCTACGTGAGGTGACAACCAACCTTTAGCTGCGGCCCAATACTAAAGGATAAAACCCTAACATAAAGTCGTTAGTGGTTGGCGGCAGGCATAAAGTGAACATTACCAACTAAGTTATGACTGTCTTTGTTTACGATACTGGACCCATAAATTCTGCTGAAGAGTTGTTCACTCTGGTAGGACATGGAATGTTTTTCGGCAGTGCTGTGTCACTTGCCCTGAGTGGAAATAGTTTGTTTATGTGTCGCATATCTGGAGACCAACTGGCAATTCTTTATTAAGACGCATAACAAAAGAATCAGACATTTTCTGGTCGCAGAAATGGGATTGCCCAGACATAACGAAGCATTTTATGACATTTGACTGGAGACACTTCTAATAAAAATCTCTTCCATGAGAAAGTGTCGGCCATTAGTCACGCTACCAGAGAAAAATGGATAAGCTGGATTTTTATTGCTAAACCGAGACTCAGTGTGACGTTCATTTTTCGTTGGAGGCTTTGAATATTGAAGGCCAGCATATAAAAATCAAAATTGGTAGTTTCCTTTAACTGCAGTGTTATTTCTTGATTAAAAAAAAAGAATGGATATTTGTATTTGATATTTTATTAATAGTTTTTATTATAAATTATGAAAAATGAGTTAAAAGGTATTTAAAATTTTCTTATGGTGAAAAAAATAACTTTTATAAAAATAGGAGGATATTTTTTTTTTTTTATATTTCCAACGGCAAGACAATATACAAATGGGAAAAATTCAAAATAAAGAAGAAAATGCACACAAAAGAGTTCAACAAAGTTGACCGAAGTCAATGCAATAAGAGTTCTCAAGCTTGGTGTCTCGGTATCTCGCCATCTCGGATTTGCCATGAAGTACCAAGCAACGATGGAAATGAGCTCGATTAATTAGTTCTGCCAAATCACAAAGAGGGCAGCTTGGCTGGTTGTAAATTCCTATGCAATGTAGATGTTCATTAGATCAGTTCTTTTTTGTCGAGACAAGCCACCAGCATTCCATTGCAATACATGCAGGCCAACTGGACGATGGCTAGGATAGCAGTGAGACCTCATGACAAAATCTGTAGATCAAGTAGCCGTGTAGAACGTCGACCAGTTTGCACCACTAGGATGTAGTGTTGGCCTTTAGGCACGCTACCAGGAAAAATGGATAAGCTGAATTTTTATTGCAAAACCGGGACTCAATGTGTCATCCATTTTTCGTTGAAGCTTTGGATATTAAATGTTCGTATATAAAAAGCAAAATTGGTAGTTTCCTTTAACATCAGTGTTATTTCTTGATTAAAAACAAGTAATATAAAAAAAATTAAAGTCAATTAATACTTAGGTCAACAAAGAAAATTTTTATTTTAGTTACTTTTTATTAAATAATTACAATTAATATAAATATGTATATACATATGACAGAATCACAATATTAAGTGGTAAAATAGAAAGCGAATTTACTTGCAGTTTTCCATTTTACATTCTATATATGGTGTTGGACTATTATATTTGTTTGTTACTATTTATTCGCTTTCTATATTTTTCGTTTCTAATTTAGGAAGTTGATGGTGGTCTATAATTTATTATTCTATCCATTTCTTGTAATGCTTCATTATTGCAAGAAATTTTTCCAGTGAATTTCGAGTTGTCCAGTTCTTCAATTTAAATTAATTAAATTTAATTAATGAATTAATATTTAAAAACTGCATTAACATCAAGTTTCATCCATTACAAGTTATTTGGATTCGAGTGGATGAATAAAAGCATTTTATAAACGATTGAAAATTTGAACAAGATATATATAGGGAGAGTGTGAACTAATAGTAGGAATTGAAAAATTGAACTAATATTGTAATGCATTTATGTGTTTAATATTTTATTAATAGTTGTTAATTATAAATTGCGAAAAAAGAGTTAAAAGGCATTTAAAATATTCTTATGATGAAAAAAATAACTTTCATAAAAATAGGAGGATATTTTTTTTTATATTTCGAATGACAAGACAATTTAAAAATGGGGAAAAATACATTATAAAGAAGAAAATGCACACAAAAGAGTTCAACAACAAAGTTGGTTGAAGTCATTGTCTTAAGAGTTCTCTAGTTTGCCAGTATCTCGCCGTCTCGGATTCGCCATGATGTGTCAAGCAACGACGGAGATTAGCTTGGTTCATTAGTTCTGCCAAATCACAAAGAATGCAGTTTGGTTCATTGCAATGTGATGTAGATGTTCATTAGATCAGTTATTTTTGATTGAGGCAAGCCACCAGAATTCCATTGCAATACATGCATGTCAACCGGATGACAGAGCTCATGCCAAAAACTGTAGACCACGTTGGTCAGGGTGCACCACTAGGAGGTAGGTTTACATTGCATCCTAAACAGAAGGATAATAAGATAAGATATTTCTCACAGTGTTTGATTGCTGAATAATTTATAGGTTGAAATGTATATGCTTCTCTCCTTTATTGTTACTTTCCACCAGATGATGCTGCAGCCTTTTATCTTATATAAGTTTAAAATATATCCATGAAAATGAGTACGCATATACATTGGAATATGGAGAATATATTCGCTATATGTTATTTTCTACTATGCACTTTTTTGTCAGGACAACGTATGCCAGGTTCTGTTAGTACTCGTATATACTTTTCCTACTCATATATCCTCTCATGATATACGAATTGATGGTGTAGATAATTCGCATAGAACGAAAAATACCATGACATGACTATTCCATCATGATTGTTTTAACCTTAACATCTTCTGGTGGTTTTGTTTTTAATCTGCCTCTATAAAATAAAAATTTTTTTGAATTTCGTTTATTTCTATCTATAGCCTTTCTGATTTTTACTGTATAAATTTTTTTTAACGCTTAAGTTGGCCTTAGGTACAAGTTGATGTCAGCAAGAAGTGACAACTTGAGCTGATATCGATGATGCAGGAGGTCACTGATTTGAGTTAAGAATGTTGAACCTTAATTTTTACTTGTGAATGATGTGGTTTGGAAAGATAAATTTGCATAAATAAAAACCCCTACTTGGAGGAAAAATACCTAAAATGTGCTGTAGCAATAACATTTCCTAAAAATTATTACTATCCTTCTACTTGGTACAATAAAGAAATTCTCATGACGCATCTTGCCTAATCTGCTATATATCTAATGTTCTTACGGCGAATCTTGGCATTCGAAAAAGGTGATGAATGTAATTCTTAAATTGTTATTGGTGTTGACATCAATTTTGGGAAAGTATTCAGATTTTTGTTTTTATTACTAAATTCAACTTAACCAAATTTATTCAGAGTTTTTCCTTCAATTCAATAATTTCTTGTAATACACCTTAACTAATTCTAAATCAGTTATGTATTTGCGATTTCTACCTTTAATGTTCTCTAATCATAGTGAGGGACGAAATCAAGTTCTAATATGCTTGGTAAATAATGTTTTTGATAAAAAAAATCTAAATAAATTGAATTAATCATTGAAGTAGAACAAAAGGTGTACCTAATTTTTTATATGTAATTAAGTTATTTCTTTATCTACTGAAAGCTTATATCAAAGGTTTGAAAAATTCTGAGGAGTAAAAAAATAAAAGAATATTTAAAAATTGAATATTTCATTTTTCATAGCTCGCATCGCTAGGAATAATAAACATACTTATAAAATCAAACGGTGCTAAGAACAAATATAATTAAACTGTAATCCATTGTTTCCAACATTGCATCTTTTTAAATACAACTTTTTAAACTTTTTTTCTCAAAAAAAAAAAAAAGTATTATCGCTTGCGAATCTTTCTTTGTTCAAGTTAGTTATTCTTTTCCCTCCTGTTTTTAAAAAATAATGAAATGTTACCAGTCTTTTAAAGCTAAAATTCCAACTCTACCACAAAAATCAAAACGATATAAAGAAGCCCATTTTTTTTTTTCCTTTAGAAATATAAAGAAGTTTTCTCAAATAAAAATTTACATCCAGGAAAAGAAAGAAAGAAGAAAAAAAAAAGTAGAACGACCAATTAACTTTAAATTTAAACAATGGGTTCCGTTTAAAAACAGAACGTTCGAACTCAAATGTATGGAAATAAGTTTAAAAAAGAAAAACAAGGTTCCTTTTTAAGGAAAAACGTTATAAAAAGAGTCTAAATCTCTTATAAATATTAAAAGGATATTTAAATCTGGGGGGTTTTCGATTGGAGCTGGAAAATAAACGATAAAAATGATAAGGAAAAAAAAAAGAAAAAGAAAAAACTGATTCAGTGAGTAAAACGTCGACGAAAAATTCGTTTCTTTCTTTCATATTTCTCAAACCTACTGATCGATATAAATTGTTACGGGCGATAAAATGCTTCCAAAAGCAAAAGGGTGTTTTTTGTTTTTATATTTGTACCGGAGTTTTTAACTCTGTCGAATGTGAGAGCTAAGAGCAGCTGTTCCATTCTTCCTCGTATTTGCTTCTTTTTCTTTCTTTTTGTTTCTTTCTTTCTTTTCTTTTTCATAATCACGTCAGACGTGTTTCGAGATTTATAATGTAAAGAATAAAGTTACAATATAATTTATTTTTAATTTATTCTGACTTCTTCAAAAATGCTTTTAAACTATTTAAGTTGCGGAATTCATTCCGTGGATAATGGCATTCGATTTTGCCGACATGAGTGGAAGAAGTGAAAGTGGTCTTTCAATTGCCACTTGACGCTAAATATTGATCTCTTTCCGTATGTAATGTGTTTTATGGTATCGATGTTTGCATCTAATATGAAATGTCGAACTATTGTTCATTTAAAAATATAAAACCATATTTCTTTTGCGGTCAGAGTACATTGCTAACATTAAACATCCAAGTAAATGTTATTTAATTTTTCTGATCAATATACAGGTGATTATAATTAAAGTCCCACTTTCAAAGTTCTGTAAAAAAAAGAAACACTCATCACAATGAGTTCAGATTTGAACTGAAGATACTTAAAGAAAGAGAAAACGGTATGCCCTCAAAAGAAAAAGTTCGCCGATTTTTTCCCATCAAGTTTGGTATGACCTTGCCGTGGTGGATGGGCTTTACATTAACAGTGTTCCAACTGTTGAATGACTTGGAAGTCATTCTTTTTTTGTCGAAAAAAAAAACAAACCGAAACAATCAGGCACATTGAACACTACAGTTGGTTTAATGTGCAACTCATATCCAATACGTTGTCATTTCGATTAAAAATATCACTGGTACATCCTTTATGTCGCTTAGAACGCCGTCTATTAATACAATTTGAAATTTTTTAATTTGGAATTTGGAATTTTTCCTACCATGTCCTCCTTCTTCAAATATATTTAATTCAAATTTGAACTCATTGTGAAGAGGGTTCTTTTTTTGCAGCACTTTGAAAGTGCGACTTTAATTATAATCACCCTGTATATTGATAAGAAGAAATATTGGAGATTTACTTGGATGCTTAATGCAGCAATGTACTCCGACCTTAAATGAAATACGTTGTTATATTTTTAAATGAGCAATCGACATTTCATATTCGATACGAACATTGATACCATAAAACACATTGCATACCGAAATAAATCAATATGTAGCGTCAAGGGGCAATTGAAAGACCACTTTCACTTCTTCTACTCATGCAGTCGGCAAAAATCGAATGCCATTATCCACGGAATGAATTCCGCAACTGAAATAATTTAAAAGCATTTTTTGAAGAAGTCGGAATAAATTATATTGTAACTTTATTCTTTACATTTTAAATCTCGAAACACGTTTGACGTGATTATGAAAAAGAAAGAAAAAAAATAGAAAGAAAGAAACAAGAAGAGAAAAAAAAGAAGCAAATATGAGGAAGAATGGAACAGTTGCTCTTAGCTCTCACATTCGACAGAGTTAAAAACTGCGGTACAAATATAAAACAAAAAAAATACCCCTTTGCTTTTGGAAGCGTTTCATCGTCCGTAGCAATTTATATCGATGAGTAGATTTGAGTAATATGAAAGAAATTATTTTTGAATGAAATTTTAAGATAAGTTTATAATAGTAAAAAACAAATATATTTTATTAATGGTACGGAATCAAAAAATTCCAAAGTGTATTAATAGATGGCGCTTTAAGTCGCACAAAGAAGAAAGTGCATTCGGCTACCAGTGAAATTTTGAATCGAAATCACAATGTATGTGCAGGAGTTGTACATTAAACCAACTGCAGTGTTCAATATACTTGATTGTTTCGGTTTTCTGACGAAAAAAATTACTCCCAAGACATTCAACAGTTGTGATACTGTATTGGAAAGCCCATCCACCAAGGCAAGGTCATACCAAATTGGATGGGAAAATCGGTAAAACTTTTTGGAACTTTTTTTTTTTTGAAGCCAGTGCGTTTTCCTTCAAGTATCTTCAGTTCAAATTTGAACTCATTTTGACGAGTGTTTCTTTTTTGTGTGTGTGGGTGTGTTATACCACTTCACACTTTCTTCGTGTATCTTCAATTCAAATTTGAACTCATTATGATGAGTGGTTCTATTTTTAAAGAACATTGAAAATGGGACTTCAATTATAATCATCCTGTTTATTGATAAGAAAATATATTAGAGGTTCACTTGGATATTTAATGTAGTAATGTACTCGGACCTTAAATAAAATAAGTTTTTATATTTTTAAATGAACAATAGTTCGACATTTCATATTCGGTACAAGTATCGATAACATAAAACACATTATATACGGAAAAAAATCAATATTTAGCATCAAGTGGCAATTGAAGGACCAATTTCACTTCTTCCACTTATGTAGTCGGCAAAATCGAATGCTATTATCCACGGACTGAATTGCGCAACTGAAATAATTTAAAAGCAATTTTTGAAGAAGTCAGCATAAATTAAAAATAAATTATATTGTAACTTTATTCTTTACATTTTAAATCTCGAAACACGGTCTGACGTGATTATGAAAAAGGAAAAATAGAAAGAAACAAGAAGAGAAAAAATAAAAGAAGCAAATACGAGGAAGAATGGAACAGCTGCTCTTAGCTCTCACATTCGACAGAGTTAAAACCTCCGGTACAAATATAAAAAAAAAAATACCCCTTTGCTTTTGGAAGCATTTTATCGCGCGTAACAATTTATATCGATCAGTAGATTTGAGAAATATGAAAAAAGAAACGAATTTTTCGTCGACGTTTTACTCACTGAATCAGTTTTTTTCTTTTTCTTTCTTTTCCTTATCATTTTTATCGTTTATTTTCCAGCTCCAATCGAAAACCCCCCAGATTTAAATATCCTTTTAATATTTATAAGAGATTTAGACTCTTTTTATAACGTTTTTCCTTAAAAAGGAACCTTGATTTTCTTCTTTTTTTTTTTAAAACTTATTTCCATACATTTGAGTTGGAGCGTTCTGTTTTTAAGCGGAACCCATTGTTTAAATTTAAAGTTAATTGGTCGTTCTATTTTTTTTCAGGATGTAAATTTTTATTTGAGGAAACTTCTTTATATTCCTGGAAGAAAAAAAAAAATTGCTACTTTATATCGTTTTGATTTTGTGGTAGAGTTGGAATTTTAGCTTTAAAAGACTGGCAACATTTCTTTATTTTTTTAAAAATAGGGGAAAAGAATAACTAATGTGAACAAAGAAGGATTTGCAAGCGATAATGCTTTTTTTTTTTGAGAAAAAAAGTTTAAAAGTTTTATTTAAAAGATGCGATGTTGGAAACAATGGATTAGAGTTTAATTATATTTGTTCTTAACACCGTTTGATTTTATAAGTATGTTTATTATTCCTAGCGATGCGTGCTATGAAAAATGAAATATTCAATTTTTTTTAAATATTCTTTTTATTTTATTCTACTCCTCAGAATTTTTCAAACCTTTGATATACGCTTCAATAGATAAAGAAATAACTTAATTACATATAAAAAAATAAGTACACCTATTTGTTCTTCAAGTATTAATTCTACTTTTTAATTTAATTATATTTTATTATCAAAAACAGTCTATACTATTTGTTCTTCAAGGATAAAGTAATTAGTTTTTATTATCAGAAATATTATTCGACGAAGCACATTATAGCATGATTATGCTCCTCATTAAAACCTGAAAGGTTTGGTTTGTCGTTCTAAAACAATATGACGGGATAGTTATTTCGACTAGGAGCTTCAAGTTAAGGTGGAACCGAACCATGACAAATATCGACAACAGCAGGAACTTGAAACCTGTATTATTGAATGCCATTCGACTAACCACCCGACCATCAGGCTTCTACAATTCTAACATGAAATAAATAAGATAGTAATGTGCAGATTGCATTTGTTGCATTTCGTAGACAGCTTAGCATCTAGACCATGTCCAAGAACCCTTTTGTTCCATGGAAAGAGAGAAAGGGGTGGGGAAGCTTCTGTTGTGATGCAGCACCCGTTGGTAAAAGTCTGACTTGGCCCAGTGACGCTGACTTTTTACGGGATAGGGCTATCAGCCCTACGCCGAATGCTCTACAGTCATATTAAACAGGAACCTAATACACAGAGTACTAAAACTATTATGGAACAAACTTTGGCGGATGATGCAGATTACTAGAACATACATTTTTTGTATAGGGATATCTAGTCGAAAGTGACGCTTTGAGGCACGAACACAAAAAAGTGAAACAGTATAAACATTGTTTATTTACAACATCATGGCAAAGTGCTTTTTGGATTCAATGTTTACCATAAATGCTCAAAACTGGGACCAGCAACAGTGATGCATGCTTGGTAGATTCAAAGGAGTGACTGATGAAGAGTTCCCGAGCTATCAGGAATTTCACCATTATTGCAACCTCAATGGGTAATCGAGCAACGAAGTTCTCAGCTGAGTCAATTAGAGTCCCGTTAATGAAAATGCAGTTACAAACACAGAATAAGAATAAACGGTAGTGCGCATCAGGATTTCCAACCAGAGGACTTCAGCCTCATCACATGATTGGTGTCAGTTAGGTCTCTGTGACTAGATGAGCATTCTTTAAATTGTTTTCATTTCTCAACACGTCACTTACGGCCTTGCGTTCCTGTGCAAAATGCAAGTTTTAAAGCTATAGCGCGCACATCAAAATTTGTCCCGTGACAGTTGAACTGTCGGAAAATTTAGCCGAGTTAATTATATCATCAAAACATGGTTTGGTTTGTTGCACTATAATAATTTTTGCACAATTTAGATTGATTAGACCAATACCTACAGTTTAATGGGGATTCCATCAAAAATGTGTTTAGTTTATCTGCTTTTCCACAACGTTATTAACATATTTTTATTATAAAAATGAAATTAAAGGAAATCATTTATAAAATGACATTAATAACGAAATTAATTGATTAATGAAATGAATTTTTCAATAATTAAAATATATGTATTTAACAATTTTTGATAGATTTGCTTTACGGAAAACAGTTACATTGTGAACGTTTATTATATATAGACGTTATATCCATCCTAATTAATGATTTTTTTTTATTTTGTCAATTTTTATCAAGCTTCTTTAACTACATCATTACTTATACAAAAAAAAAAAAAAAAAAAAAGCATAAGCCTAACTGTATATTCGTGAGTATGGGTTGGAGAAAAAATCGAACATTGAAAAAAATTGGATAAAAAAGATAGCTTACTTAATCTTTTTTATTGAGGCTCATGAATAATATATTTATATCTAAATAAATTAGAAATCGAATAGATTAGTTATATAATTAACTTATTGGAATATTCTCATGGAGTAACCATTTTTCAATAGAGCAATTTCATTATAATCAATTACTTCCCTATCTGAATTTCATCAAGGTCAGAACGAAAATAATGTTCATATTGAATTTTTGGACATTCTTAAGGGACCTTTTTTATATGAAGACTTATTTTAATATAATTATTTACTGAACTTCAGCAAGAACAAAACAATGTTTATTAAAAATTTTTTTCCCAGCGATTTCTAAAGAAAAAAATAAAGTTGTCTTAAAAATAACTTAAAATAAACTTTGTGAAGTAAAAACATTTATGAACTTGCAATTACAATGTGTTAAAATTAAAATTATTAAATATTATTTGTCTGAAAATATTTTACTCATTTATGAGAAAGCACACTAAAATTTTTTTTCAGTAAATATATTTAGATTTCTTTTTAGACTTCGTGCAGTTAAGATTTTTTGATGAAAATATCACACTTCGTCAATGATTGATCAGACAGTCACATTTTTTTTTTTTTTTTTGAATAGATGTTACTTCGTCATTTCATTTCATAAATTTCCAAAGAGCAAAAAAAAAAAAAAATCAAACTTTTTTTCTTAATAAAATTTTTTTTATTTAAATAAATGTTTTTAATTTGTCCTTCTTTTGAATCTCAATTTTGGGCATTAATTTCATGTTAATAGTCGATTTGGAACTATCCCCCTTTTGCCCAGATTGTTGCTCGAATATTTTAATGTGATTAGTCAAAGAATAGTCCCAACGTAGCCTAGCGTGTCGTATAAGACGTCTAAAATAGGTACCCAGTGTCTGGGGGCATAGCTGGATATCTCTCCTGGGGATTACATCACAGGACTGGTCCTGCAGGTTGGGGGTTGGTCGTGGTGCTGACGACTCCAGCCCGTAAATAAAAATAAATTAAAAAAAATAAATTTAAAATTCGCCCGTAAATTTCCTCACCGTTAAGAAATACACTGAAGACAATAACCAGCATACCTTTCGGAGACTTTATTAGGCGGATTACTATATTATAACACCACACCACATCAGATCAGATCACATCAAATCAAATCAAATTAAATCAAATCAAATTAAATCAAATCAAATTAAATCAAATCAAATTAAATCAAATCACATCAGTATGCCTTGAGTTGAGTTGCCCTTTAAAATTTGTGAATGATGTGGTGAGAAATCTGATTGAACTCTGTGACGCTCTATTGTCATATGAGACCGGTACCTACGGCTAAAAGTGAATTCCAACCACTGCAAACATCGATGGCAAAGACGGACTCGAACTCGAACTGTGTCACAAAGCACCGCAACGCTAATCACTCGGCCATTGCTAATCACTGCTTTTAGAACAACTGAATAATGAATGATTTAAACCTTGTAAAAAGGCTCGTTTTGGCAAAGCCACAGGGACAAAAGGGAAGGGAAGAACCCAAATTGCAATGGTTAGACACAGTTAAAAGATTTTGCTGTACTAAAGGTTAAGAATTGGAGAACCCCTGTCACCCAGTTGGTATGCATGGAAATATCTTCAAAGGAAAGCCTTGGCCCAACCTGGGCCGTCGTGCTATTGATGATGATGTTGATGAGGATGATGATTAATAAAAAATAATCTAGGAACGAAAGTTCTCTTTTATTTTGATGGATGCATTTCAAAGGAAAGTAATTTAAAATAAACTAAGGAAACTAAACACTCCATATATAACGATTTCAAATAAAAATGTCTCTCTTTCAAAAGACAATATCTGTCTACAACGAAGAAATGAACGTTTTAGTTATTTAAAAAATAAAAAATTTCTTCCTTCTAATACAAGTTCTTAAATTTTTGGAATATAATGTGAAAGATGAGTTTTAATAGTATAATTTTAGTATATGTAATAATAACAAAATCCGTTGAGAAAGTTGGAACAATCTTTAAGAAAAGGTTTTGACCTTTATAAATATTGAGAAACACTTTTCAAAATAAAATGATTTAATTTGCCTCCATTTTGTAAATTATGTCCAGTGTCATTATAAATCAAAAGTAAGTTTAAAACTATATATAATTAATGAAGCTTGAGGACTTTAAATTATACTCGATTGCATAATATCAAAAGGAAATAAATAACAAACATATTAACAATTTCTGAATATTACAAAATTAAATTTTAAAAAATTATTACTGTTCAGCTACAAAGTCCTTATTAAATACTGAAATTTTGTTAAGCAGTAAAGCAAGAAATTTTTGAATAATGAAAAATACATCTAATAACGTTATTTGATGTATTATTTTATTTGTACATTTGAATGAAAATATAATTTCTTCTGTTAGCATAAGTGTATTCAACTATATGCATTTATTTTCAATTTATATTATTTAAACATCGTTATGGTAATAATAAAGTTTTATTTTAATATAGCTCTTAATTTAACGAAAGGCGTATAACATGGCTACGAAAGATGGATTTCTTTTTCTGCGATATTGCGAAAGACTTGGCCGGAATGTGCCTTTTGTGATTGATTTTGGGAGAAGTGGTCTAAAGTTGGTACTGCCGCAAGTAGGCCGGGTTCCGTGGCACAACTCGGAGTAAAGACCGCCGTATTCCTTTGCTGTGGCTGCTGACGCATCTTACTGCGTCGGCGGCAGAAGTGAGCTGCAGTTGTTACCACAGTGACTGGCGCTCGAACGGTAGAAATGCGGTTACCTCAAGGACAGCTCGAGCCAGGCGAACTGTAGCATACATTCCACTGACTCAAACCATTGCCGTTTGCGATACCAGTAGTGTCAAGCAAGACAGAGCTCATTGGAGGACGGAGTAAGAAGTCTGTTGTGTTTCAGATTGAAAGCAGGTTCTGCCTTGGTGCCAGTGATGGCCGTGTGTTGGAACGCCAGGAGGCCAGGAGAAGGCCTGCAACCAGGTTGTCTGCGGTATAGACACACTGGACCATATACCTGGAGTCATGGTCTGGGGAGCAATTTCATATGACAGCAGGAGCACTCTCGGGGTTATCCCAAACACACTGACTGCAAATTTGTATGTCAGTCTGGTAAGTCAACCTGTAGTGCTGCCATTCATAAACATAATTAAAGGAGAGTTTCCAACAGGATAGCAGCTCGCCCTCATACCGCTGTTGTAACGCAACGTACTCTACAGAATGTCAACATGTTTCACTTGGCCTGAGATCACCAGATCTGTCTCCAATTGAGCACGTATGGGATATCATTGGACTCCAGCATTCACCATCACAATATTCACAAGACGAATACAACAAGCAGGGAACTTAATACCACAGTACTGAAGCACAATGCATGCACATAATTGCATTTAATCATTAAACATGTTAACTAGGCAAATGGGATTACTTTGGTGGGAATTTTCTTTCTGTCAGTGTATATGGGTTTGTGAGAAAACTGGTAAATAATAATATTAAGATTATTTGTCTAGAGTATCTGAGAGTTTCATTAACATACACGTGACGAATATGCTTGGATAATCCAGTCAATGTTTATGTTGGATATTTGATTCTTCTATTCTTTTGTATATGTATAATGAAATGATTTGAAATGTTAAGTACTTTATTATTAGTAGACTATTTAGTTTGGTGTACATTTTAATATGCATTTGTGTTTCATAGTAAATTTTTATATCGAATAAAAATACATATAAGGAATTTTTAGGTGTTATATTTTTTGTAAAATATTTGTTTGAAAAATTGAATTCGCTCTATAAGTAATATTTAGCATATATTTATATAACAGTTTTATACTTGTACAGGCAAAATGTTAAAAATAATATTTTTGTTTCATTCTGTTTTTGTCTAATCAACTGCTGGGGACACAAAATATATAGAGAGAAATGAAAATTATAACAATGCAAGTCATTGTCGCAATAGTTTGTTAAATGGTTAATAATATAAAAATCATAAAATAGAGAAAGTATGGAAGAGATGAAATTTATCATAATTTTCACAATGATACGACACTACAATTGAGATCTACTCTCTCAAAGAACAACAATTGCTTCAGAAAACAAAAACAAGTAGCTCCTACAAGCAGAAAGACTCTACTGCTTCACAAGATATTTTACTACAAATTTTCCACCATAATTTTAAAAATACAAGCCTGCACATCTCACAAATCAATAACAAATATCTAACAAACCTATAATTACGTACAAAAAATATATGCTCACTTTTCGCAGCAAAAAAATTCAGCTAAATTACAACGATTCCAATTCCTGGACTAATATTGCAAATAAATTAACATATCCGCTTGCCGTATGTTCCTCTCATCTGTATAAAAACATTAAATTTAACATGCGGCATGCAGACGATTCAGGTAAAAAATGTACGAGGACTAGTTCTATGTTAAATAAATTGAAGGAGAAACTGCTAAAAAATAGATTTTATATTCCATTATCAAAATGGAGTTTTATGCTTCACCTGCATGCTTTTTGTACACAAATCGCATAATCTTTTCAGATCCACAAAAAGGGTTTTTGATTAGGTATCTTCGTACTTTTCTACCTTACCTAGAAAATTCTCCAGAGATCCTAAATTCGAATGTGAGTGGAAAGCGATGGAAAAAATATAAAATCTTAATAGTTAATTCAATTAATAAGGGAAAATGTTATGGTATGAAGTAATGAAAATAATATTGAATGCTAATATATTCTGTGGCAAAATAATACTATTTTTAAGGAGTTTAAATGAAATTATTTAAAATTGCGGCAATCTTTTTATACTTTATTGAGTTTTCTATTCATTTTTCAATTCCTTCTATTAGCTCACACTCTCCTTATACATATCTTGTTCAAATTTTCAATCGTTAATAAAATACTTTTATTCATCCACTCAAGTTCAAATACATTTTTTTGAAACTTGTGTGAAAGAACGACACTTTATGTTAATACATTTTTTTTTTTCATTTATTAATTCATTAATTAAATCTAATTAATTAATTTTGTTTTTTTTTTTTTTAGATTTAAGTTACATATATCTACCCACTAGATAGCTCCAGATAAACTTAAAAAATGAAATGAAAATTATAGTGAAAAGTAGTAGTAATATAGTGAAACTGTGCGCAGATTATTAAATATTTTGTTGTACACAGCAATAAGTTCGACAATTTTAATCAAAGGCCTCAAATTATGATTTATAACTTTTTCTAAAACAAGGTGGATTTCAAAGGCCAATGCAATTAAGGTCTGTCTTAAAATTAACTGAAGCAATAAAAATTACTTCAAACATTTGAAACCGATTGTTAAATTTCAGTTTATTGATTTCGCGGTAAATTAATTATAGGTTTATATGTACTCTCTTTCTGTATAGAAAAAAATTCTTCAATGCATCAATTGAACAAATAAACTATTACAACAGAAAGTTTTGTCAATAATTTGTGGAACAAAAATAATTGTTGGATTACATAGTACATTACAAAAGATTCAAGATACAGGTTTTGAAAAAAACTTTTCAAAACAAACGAAATTTTGCTGAAGAAATGGATATAAAGTTGAAATTTCTTTATTAAACGAAAAAAAAAAAAAATAGTTAAGATAAAGGAAATAGATGTAACATCAGGAGAAGGAAATAATTTGAAACCCGAAGGTTTATTCAAAATATAAATTTGCTGTGTTCTTGAAATCTGTTATTTAAAAAAGATTGGAATATCAAAAGAGGAAAAATTTCTGTGATGATTTTGCTTTCTTTAACTATGCTTCCCAATACATGAGTTCAATACATACATGCTAAAGTTGCAAAATCTGCTACGGATCACTCTATTAAATATCGCAAAGATGAAAAAAAATGTAAGAATTTGCATATGAAACTGAAAGCTTTAAGCCTCAATAACCGCTCTTATACATACTATAGAAACTAAGCATCTCCATTTAATATTCTGCGGGACTTCACGATTTTCGTTTAAATGCAGTATTACCCAAATTTAAAAGTCGCTCTTTGAGCTAATGAGAAAATATAATAATAAAAATATGAGGATTTATTTTAACTATTTCATTATTTTAATCATAGTTTAATTGATATGATCATATTTCAATGGAATACACTGTATATTGTATATAGTATATTGAAAAATAATATTTATTTAAACATTTTCCTAAGTTTTCAGAAAGCATCTACATGATAAATTTAAAAACAACAACAAAGAGTTACAATAATTTCTACTATTTATAAAATATTTTAAACTTTAGACCTCATAAAATTTCCATAACAGTAATCTAAAACAGAAACAAAAAAATTTTTGGGGTCCATATAAAGATGCTGCATTAAGAATAAATTCTCTGAGCACATAGGCCATTACAGTAGCAGCATCTGTTTACACTACAGAAAAAGCCCTGCAGGAAATGTAGACCTACCTCTTTCCTACCTTTTTAATTTAAATCTGCATAACAAATGCTCCAAGCTACGAAAACAATCTCCTTTCTTTGAGATTATTGAGATTTATAAATCAAAGCTGGAAATCTATTCTCCCATTTTAATTTGAAGCGAGCTCTTGCAATAGTGCAAACATTCAGCTCCCAGACAGTATCAACCTTTGAGATTGAACAATAGTTCTTGATTAAGCTCTTTGCATTCAAGGTCTTGACTTTTAATGAAGTATGTAAACAAAAGCCTCGTTTGAGGGGGTGTTTCTGTGTAAAAGGAAAATATTTCGTGGCCGGTTTGATGGGGGAAGTATATTAGGTTTTATTCTTCAAATAACGGGCAATGAGCGCAATTCTATGAGCTAAGGTATTTGTTCCTTCTAAAAAATATATTCTTCCTGAAGTAATTTTAAGAAGTGGGTTAGGGGAATGGTGCAATTAATAAATTGAGAAAAGTTGCAAAGGAAAATAAGAGTCAAATTATGGTTATGAGGTGTTTTATTTGAATAATACAGAAAAAAAAAAAACTTCTTACTCAAATATATCTTTAAAACTTCTTACTCGATAACATTTTTGAAATAATAAAATATTTAGAATAATATTCAACCTTTTCTTATTCATATTCATCTCAATCGTCTCCGTTCTGTCTTTGTTAGTTTATTATGATATATATCTTTATAACAGTCTACTTTAAAGATAATTTCGTCTACTTTTAAGATGTGTATTATAATATAACAAATTTTATATAATTTCTGACATTTGCATTTAAAGGAGTTTAAAATAAGTTTAAATCAAGAAGAGATTTCAAAACGTTTTTTACTTTTATTTATTGAAACAGGAGAAGTCTCAATTGATGAAGTTTTTTTTTTTTTCAAAATTTTCTGTATCTCTTTATCGTTCTTTGTTTCCAAATACAAGGTAATGCAATATTATATTACTAATGTTACAATCTAGAAAAAATAAAATGGTAAAGTTCACCTTAAAAAGTAAGGATTTAAAATATTGTTCTTGGTACCCGTTTTTTAGAATAATTTTACTCTATAATCATCAGAGAGTTCGCTGCAATTTTGAAATACTTTCTCTAAAATACTTTCTAAAATGGTTTAAGACTGTAAAGACATTTAGAAAACTTAAAAAATAGAAACTTAAAAAAACTTATATCATTTTTCAATGTAGAATCCTTTAACTTTTGAAAACAAAAATTATTCTCTTTTAATTATACCATTTCGGATAAGTAAATTTGGGGTTAATTTGATCCTCCGTGTGTAAATGTTGAAATAGTAAATATTTTTGCTAAAGTAAGTAAGAAAACATGTAAACAAATAATATTTGCATGTAATTTCACTACAATTAACATATTACCATTTTGGTTTCAGTCTCAGTCAGGTAATCATTTTCAATACTTATTCCCAAACAGCCTGCAATGGTGAATTAGGTAATTCAAGAGTTCAACATAGGTATTACATTTGGAATGCATTAAAAGAAATTTTGTTTGAGATTGTATGTAAATAAGTTTTTACATCTATGATAATGTTAAGAATGTTTTTCTTTTTCAAATTTTACATTTAACGCTAATACAGAGAGAGGGAATAACTGATTATGAGTTATTTATTTAATATTGTATAATTAATATTAAACATAATTATATACTTACTTATTAATTTTTCTACTTTAATCTTTATGGGAAATTTTTTATATATGTAACTTGCATTTTAATATTGCTTTAACCAGGATTATAACTAACCATATTTAATATATCGGCAAAAGTTTTTATTAAATCTTTAGTCATTAAAAATAAGTAGAACTGAAGAAATAATCTATCAAACTATTGCCAATATATTTTAACAATTTCTATGAACATAAAGACAGAAATATAATCAACATCTCTGAACAAATATTTGTGAACTGCTTGGAGGATTCATTAGCAATTCTGAATACCAATAAAGCCATGTCGTCTCTATTTAACATGAGAACCGGTATTTTTAAAACTTCTTTTTTTCTAAAAAAGTTACTTAAACGAATATAAGCAACCCCCTTGAATGATAGTTGTTGTTGTTGAATAATACATTTTTACTGCTGCACATTTGTGAAGAAAATTGATTACGCTGTAACCGCAGGATAGGGGTGCTTATCAGACGATTCACAAAAGGATCCGCATCAAAGAAAAACACTTTGTTCTAGAAAATACTGCCTTTGTTCTACGTTTGTTTAGTCTCAGAACTAGCAAAAATTACGTGAACGTAATTAAAAACTTCATGGATATTTTAAGTTCTTTTGTTTCCAGGGAATTAACGACACGGTTGTCTAGATTCTTGGTATAAAATTATCTTCTGAAAACTTTCCAAGGCATTCTGAGAATTTCGTTTAACTAAATGATTCATAGATGCTTCATGTGTATGAAAATTTTATTTCCAATTTTTTTTCGAATTAATAATGTATTTTCTTGGTAGGAAATATAAAAGAATATGTCTAGACCTTTCAAATATAATTGGAAGTTACTGGATTATTATATTATATGTAGATATAATGATTTTAACCTTTAAAATGCAAATAAAATGCATATAAATTAGATAATAATTATAAGTAATATAATTCTATTTCAGAGATGAAAAATAATTTTCATTATTTAAATTAAACCCAATAATTATATTGCAAAAACATGTAAATTGTGTCCTTTGTGAAAAAAAAAATATTTTATGAAAATTCTGATTCTGAATGCACTTGATTATTTTTTTTTCCTCATCAAACATCGATGCATTTCTAATTTTTTCATTTTAAACATTACCATAAGATCGTATAAAAGAACGCCTCAAAGACATTTACAATGCAATTGAAGTGCTTGAATCTTTGTAGAATGTGTAACTATAAGGGATTTGGATTTAGAAAAGGATTTTAGGATTTAGAAGATTTTTAGATATTTTTTTTTAGGATTTAGAATTGAGATTTTAATTGTGCATAATAGCTATTATAATTAGCACTTTTACATTTACAATAATAAAAAAAACATCATTTCAGCTGAATTCAATAAATTATATTATGTAAATGCAAATTCGCAATTGATTAGCGTGCGTTATTATAGATTAATCCACTTTTTAAACTGTAGTTCTCGGTCTAATACGATTTAGATCGTTGGACCTCTACTCCGTAAAAGTAAACATCTCCTGTCTGACGGCCTTGGCCACCGTGGGTCTGTAATACGAATGCAGAAGAAGGAGGTAGAAGAACGTATATAAATAAGCATCTTCGCAGAAGCATCAGCAATCATGGCTGTTCTCAGGGCCGGATTTGGATGAAAAGAGGCCCTATTCTATTCCACTTGTGAGGCCCTTTTCTCCCATATTTTTTAAGTTTGTAAATTACATGAGAGATAATAAAATACATAATTACTGTGATATACATCAATATGTTAAATGTGCTTGGTACTATTCTTTATAAAAATGTGGTACAAAAAAAAAAAACCATTTATAGTATACCACCTACCCACCACCTATATAGTACTTGTAGCAATAACTAATCAAATATAACACACAACATTTTCAAAGAAAAGAAATAATTAATTTATAGTAAAAATGTTTTTTTATTTGTTGTTAATTTTTTAATAAATTAAAATATTTAAATGATATTTATTGAACAATTCAATGCATTGGATATGCAGGTATAGTAATAAAGATAAATTATCCAAATGTTTATTACAAATACTATGGAATGCTGTTGTAGTGGTTTCTTATCCCACTTAGTAGATATCTAGACCAAGCCTATGAACCCGACATGGACACATGGTTTTAGGGATAGGGGGCAGCTTCTGTTGTGTTGGAGCACCCGTAGGTAGAAGTCTGACTTGGCTCAGTGACACTCTATTGTCATATGAGATGAAGAAATACGGCTTAAAGTAAATTCCGAGCAATTACACACATCCATGGTAACTCTGGTATTCGAACCCGAAACCTGCGGCATCGAGCTCGTGTCACTTAGTAGATATCAAAACCAAGCCTACGAACCCGTATGGACTCATGGTTTTAGGAAAGGGGGCAGCTTCTTTGTGTTTGCAGCACCCGTAGGTAGAAAGTCCGACTTGGCTCAGTGATACTCTACTGTCATATGAGATGGAGAAATACGGCTTAAAGTGGATTCTGGCAATTACACACATCCATGGTAACTCTGGTACTCGAACTCGAAACCCGTGGCACCGAGATCGTGTCACTCGGCCATTAGTCCCACACATTTTATACATTTTTGACTAAACCCAAAATTAACCAAAAATTTCAAAATTTAAAAATACTTCGAAATGATGCAATTATACATTTATTCAAAGGCAATCTAAAAAATAAGCAAATTTCTTGAAAAATACAGCATAAATTACTTAATAATAATTTATTTTAATTTCGACTAAAATAGAATAAAATATTTCTTGAAATAAATAGTTGCAAAAAATTACGATCTCCAAAATTTGCATCTTGCAGAGTGTGCTTTAGAAATAGACGTGACACACAGAAAATAGCTTTGCATTTCCATTCTGTTTCCATCTTTCAACCACGAAATGTCTTCTATGTCAGGAAGATATTGGAAAAAAAATAACCTTTTCCCGCCACGTTTTGCAGCTCTATAGATTCCATCGTCTGTTTTGCAGCCTCGGGATGATTGTATAATTATTGTCTCATTGTTTCTTTTGAAATTTTTTGCTCTTCCTATATCTATCGCACAGCTTGCTCAGACATAGCCTCAGCCAGTCAACAGGTTTTTTTTTTCTTTTCTTTCTCTTTTCGAGTAGATTCTCCCACCAAAGTAGATCCTTCTTTGTTGAGACTTCTTGCCTTTGTGTTTCTTCAAATACGGAATGTGACACAACCAATTTTCGCTTGCAGAGATCCCATGCAGTCTGGAAGCATTCTTTTTTTTCCTTAAAATGTTTTTCTGGAAAGTCTGGATGAATGTTAAGTGAATTTTAAAGTCAGAACTGTTTTGCTGCCAACAGAGATAACAAATCTGATAATGTTGATTTTACTATAGATGCTAGTTTGATGATCAAAATACAAAAGATCAGTTAACTATAATGTTATTTTAAATTACTTTAAGTTTAAAGGTTTTTCTTTTGAATAAAAATAAATATTTAATAGATAAAATATAGGTGTAGCAAATATGTCAACAACTAAAAATATGTATGGTATAAAAAATATATTTTTTATTAGTTTATGGACAACATTTTTAATATAATAAAATAATAAATTAAAAGCTATATTTATTGAATAATTAAATGCAGATAATATGCATATAAATGTACAAGATAAATTATATGAACGTTTATTACAAATATGAAATATTTGCTGGTACATGAAAATTGTACAAAAAATCAATTCGAATATAAGATTAATTCGTATTCTAATATCTACATTTGTAATCTTTCTGTCTTTTTTTCGTAATTGTTTTGTCTGCATAAGCAAACAAATAATTCAATAGTCCCAAGTATTTTAACATTTATCTACAAATAAGATGTTGATTGGAATAAAATAATGAATTTGAAAGATTTTTTGATTCAGTGGATGTCACTGATTTAAAATCAATCTAATAAATAACAAAAATGTACGCATTTGTATGTGATATAATGTTACATATCATCGCGAAGCAGTATTTAAAAACAAATTAAATTTTATTATACTTTTTTTTTTTTTTTTTTTTTATCAAACTGTGATGATTAAAAAATGTGATCCTCTTTAAAAAATTTTGTGAGTAAAGTCGCTACATTATTAAAAACGGAATAACTTTAAAATAAACTGCGATAATTGATTATATGTAAGATTTTTTTTTCTTTTAAACTGGATTATTTATCAGCTAATTTGCAGATAAGTATAACGTAGCAGTATATTTGCAGTATATTTTTTTAATTTTATAGGGAAATAAAAGCACATTTAAAAGGAATTAATTTCTGTAATTAAAATTTTTTAATAATATTTCAAGTTGATGAAGGTTATGACATGCGTACCTGCCTTTTTGATTAAGAATCATAGTGGAATAATTGTTGTCATTTGGTTAACCAAGATTGGGCATCTTGATATATCAATTTATAACCATAGCCCTTGCCTTCCCTCCTAAATATTTATCATGTTATTTCCAGCTTCGACATAGTTGTTCTTCTATACGGATTTCGAATTGGGTCTATCCAGTGCGTGAACACTTAATGACATGCAAAGCGCTATTCAACACGACATTCTTTGAGATACAAATTTAATTCATTTAATGAACAAACTAGCAAGCCAAAATACTTGTATCTCAAATCAATTTAATCCACTGGATTTAATTGAAAAGAAACTTTTCCTTTCAACCCCCAAAACCAAACCATTTTCGGTAATAATGTATTTATGATGAATAATTATTTTATCAAATAAAAACCAAATCGAATGCATACATCTATGTAAAAATAAAAAAAAACGATGTTGCTGAGGTCGTTTAGAATATTTATTAATATCTTCTTTTGCTTATCTCAATATACTTCTTCACTAAGTTCTTTATTTATTTTGCACGATTTTGTAACTTTCATTCGGTGTATTTTCATTATTAGAAACTTGTTCAAAGAAATTTATTTTTGTTACCAGAACAAAAAAAATCGTTTTTAAATTTGCCTAGAGTGGTTAACTCTCATTTGCAAACTGTTTATTGTCTGCACTTGAATTGCGTGCGTGTGTGGAGAGAGCAATCATCAGTTACAAAGTTCTGCAGAATAATCCCGATTCACCTTATTTTTAATAAAGAGTATTGTATTTTCTCATGGAAAGGGATACAGTATTTCTGTTCCCAGGGGTAGTGAATGTAAATTCTTCAACAAGAGTGTAATAACAACTTCTCACTCAAATCTGACAGTAGATAAGCAGTATCGTGGAAATTATATTACAAGAAATGTATTTTTTTTACTAATGAGAACAACCTGTCACTCAAATCTGACAGCAAACAATCAGTGTCATGGATCAGTGTCAGTGTCATGAAATTAGCAATTGTCTGTTCGACCTTCACAGGTCGCCCAGTTATATATGGGATTGTTGCATTGTGATTGGTGACAGATCATAAGTTAAGGAAGTGTTCACTCTAATGAGAAAGGAGGGAAGCTGAACCACGCCCCCCAAACTCTTGTTATTTTTCTTATTTCCTACTGTTATATTTCTGTTATTATTCTATTGTTTTTTATATATATATAATGTTTGCAGATAAAAAATAAAGTATTCTCATGAATCTGAAAGTGATCCTCTTCTTGAAGCCGTTATAGGTCTAGTATAGGCCGAAACGTTACAAGAGATAGAATCCCTGTTCGAGATATATTTGGGCCAAAAGTTTCTCGTTATTGTTTTATTATACATTCAGTTCTCAGGAATCTGAGTGGAGTAATGATTGTGACGGCAACAAAGTACACTTGTATACAAAAACAATATTCGAAATAACGATTCGTACCCCAAACAATTCGTATATTGGGTCACTCATCTTAATGTATCATTGTGTATTGATTGTATCATTGAAACATCCTTAAAACTGTAATTACAATTAACCTCATATTTTCTCATTTCTTTAAATACAGATTCTCGTAATTTATGTTTAATAAAATGAATCGTTCACAAGTTATAGCTATAAAATAATTAAAATAAAAATATATTTAATTAAAATGAGAAATATTAAATTTAAGCGAACCTCCCTTCTATTTTTATTTCATTATGTTAATAAATTGTTAGTCTATTGAATAATTAAAGTGATTTCATATTAAATATTAATTATTTAACCAATGATAATTAATTAAAATTTATAATGAGAGAGACTTAAAATAACTTTAAATTATTGATTACATTCTTCTCTTGTCAATTTATTTAAAAATATTTGAGTGAAGTTTATAATGCCTCTATCATGCATATGGAAATCAAGTTAACTTTTAAAATCTACTAAATATTTCACAATTTTGTAAAGAACTTCCTTACAATATAATATATATTTAATAAAGAATAATAGGAAAATATAATGGTAAATGGATTATATGCAAATTTTGATATTTTGCTTTTATAATACATTAGTATTCATCAGCTGCCAAAATGTTAACATTTTTTTTTTTTTCGATTTGATTTAGCAATAAATTTAATTTTTTTCTCCGTTAATTTTATAGTTATGAATGTCTCATACGTATCAGTATGGTATTCTTGAAAATTATATATATATGACGGTTTATGTCATATTTTTTCAACTCTACTCAATTATTAATTATGTGTCTTATTTTTTATCTCTTAATCTGGCCTATTCTGTGCCTATCAACATATCAGTATAGCATTCTTGAAAATTGTATATACAATGCTTTATGTCATATTTTTCCGATTTTATCCCAATTTTTAATTATGCGTCTAATTTGTTATCTTTTAAATGGATTTGTTCTGTACGTATGAACAATATTAAAATGCTACTACATATTTACAGCATGCATTTCAACAATAAATATAAATTATTTTGTATAACATTAATGTGGACTTTTTGCTTAATATTTTGTATAATTATTTTTAAAATGTTTGTGCCCGGAAGTGTGACTCAGTGGCAACGCGCGTAGCTGCTGAGTATTAGGGTGGTGGCTCAATCCATTGGTGGCTTTGTTGTACACACACTGCTTCAAACGACGAGAAAACTAGACGTTTGTGATGTTATGCATCGTGCCTCAGTAGTGGAACTACATGGTTGGAGATTGCCGTGTTTCTCCCATACAATACGCAAAAATCCTACGCAAATCCTTCTTCAGCGTCACGGAGCCAAGTCAGATTTCTACTTAGGGATGCTCCATCACAACAGAAGCTGCCCCCTCCATTCAAGAGCTCATGTGGCCACATGAGCTCTTGCATGTTGCTGTCTACCAAGTGGGATAAGTAACAAACAAACAAAACTATTTATAAAGTTGAATTGCTTTATAAAAACACGCAAACTTTTATTTATATTTGAATATTTTATAGTTTGGATGTAATCATTTTAAAGGAATTTTAATGTGCGACTTTTTCGAACCAATAATTTATCTCTAATATTTTTTTATTTATGGATAGAAAAAAACAGTAAATAAAATTCTGATTTTATAATTATAATTAAAAATAATTTAACAAATAATATTTTTTAAATATAATTATAAAAATTTTATGAAATTTGACCAATTATTGTTAACATCAGCCAGAAATGTACATTAGTTATTATAACTGACTCAGACAAATATAATTTGCTTAAGAGTTAAAACAGAAATTGAATTATTTTTTAAAAACCATCAGTATCATTAACTAAAATCACAATCAATTTTAAATATCATTTACGAAATTAGCGAAATCAAACATAGTTTAAAATATCATCTGTTCCACTTATTTATTAAAAATGAATTTTTTAAAACCATGGTCAGTGCTGCACTTATGAAAGACTATTTTTCAGTTTTTATTTGGGAAAACAACTTAATCTCGTGTTTTTTCACGTTGTAAAGAAGCAAAAGACATCTTGGGTCTTAAGAAAGGATATATAACGTAGTCCATAAGCTTATTCGTAATCTTCTAATAATTTTTCAACCAACCATTATTTTTTTTTTAAATTTTTGAGTTCTTCTAATTAGTGATCAAAGAACGTTTAATTACTTTATGTTTGCCCTCATTAGTTCGAAAAAATTGCTAATGAAATTTAAATCCTTTAAACAATGAATTTTGAGGAGGAAAGAGTTTTCTGTTTTTCTTTAATATTTTATTTATTTATTTTTTTGAGAAATGAGATACTTCATTTACAAATATTTAATTACTATTCTATATCCATTTTCAAGTGCTAATTATCAAGAGTAATATGCAAATTTTTAATTTCACTATGCATAGTTTTCTAGATTTATTTTTGAGTACAATATCAATCTTAATTAAATGTAGGGTTTCATTACTACTTCAAAACTTGAACGAAATCTTAAAATATGTCTCTTTTTCTAATGCCAGCTAATTTTTTACGTCATTATGTATAATTATCAAGGATTCCTTATTTTTCTTAGCTTTTGAATTGTTTATCATCTAGATGACTACTCAATTCTTTTTCTATTTATTGTGTCCTTTTTAGGGTATTAAAACGTCAAGTATTCTAGTTATTAATGAATGGTAAATGTTATATTTTCCACTGCAAAAATAATTACG
>BPLR01004727.1:0-21686 GCA_021605095.1 Caerostris extrusa
CAAAATCAAATTATTAATTTGTTCAATTATAACATCAATAATAAAACAATACTCACCTTCTTCCTTCTCCTTCTGTTTTCTAACATCCTGAAGAAAAATTTAATGTGTAGTTGAATTTGTCTTCTTCAATACAGACATTCTTTTCCTCATAATTCCCAAGTGTACTTAATAAGCAATCAAATTTGGTCTATCTGTCACACTTGTTTCCTTGTAGAATATGAAGACTTTCATTACTCAATGCTATTTCGCCATGCCAAGCAGTCACACTTAAATTTCTGTCTACTTTAAATGACACTTTAATCCGTGGAGCTTGACCATTACATATATTTAGTTTATAAAATAACACATCATCTTCTTGCACTAAAAAGAGCCACTCTTTAGTTAGCTTTGTTGGAAATTCTTTCAGGAAATCATCAAAAGTTTTAATGATGTCTTTTAAACACCAGTCAGTAAATTTTTTTCGTCCCTTTTTAAAATTTCATTTCTTCGTTCAGATGGAGTTTTTCTTTTCGATACAGGGTCACTAGATAAATATGCAGGCTGATTTGGAATTATTGATGGGTATGCATCAGTTGTTAATTTTGGATAAATTCTTTTCACAGTTAGAACAGATCCATCGTCTCGAACAGCATGGTCTTCTGTGATAACAAATTTCTCACTAAAGTGCTTAATGCAAACAACAGCATTTTTATTACTCGGTGAATAATCCTTTCGATTAATTTTCTTAAGCCATAAGTTTCTTCTGCCTTCCTCTTTGGGGAATTGAAAACAAGAAATGTAAACTGTTGGATCATAATTAGATCTAAAGCATGGAACAACACTTTTTAACCATCTAAAAAAAAAAAACTTTCATTTAGTTTACTTTGGAAATTTTGATAATACAAGTATAAATATTCAACATTTTAATGCTTAAACAAAAATTGATTAAAAAAAAAAAAAAAAAGTGCAAATACAACTTACCTTAATATTCAAAAAACTCAATACCACTCTTGTCACTTTTAATAAAAATGTAGAAAAGTTGCTAAATAATTTAAATGTTAATTAGTACTGTACATACAAATTACCCAAGACAAATTAAAAATATTTAAACTTCAAACTAGTATAATAAAAAAAAAATAAGTTTTTCAAGAATTATATAACATTTGCAGCATCTGACAATGTATAAAATACTCAACAGTAAATTTAAAAATAAGCAACTAATTTCTAAAATGCAAATATGTAAAACATTATTAGGCAAAATATATAACAAGGCTTAACTCTTTCACTAATCTTATTCTAATTATTTAATAACACTACAATTACAAATTAAAATACTTAACTAATACTAAAGCAATGTTATTGAGCAATTAAAAGTACAAAATACAAGTATACAACACAAAAAATATTTCTAATAATTAAACTAAAACAACGTTGTTTCACAGAGACACGCTAAGACACACCACGCTACGAAAATTCTAGAGGAGTTGACTGCCATCTCCTGTGACGTCACTGAGCAATTTTACGACGTATTTCAGGCCCGTAGAAGAGCGTGTCTCGCTGGCCCCGAGTAGATCAAGAAGGCGGTCAAGCGAGTCTGCAGAAATTCCCTGCGGGGGTTAAAGGTCATCTTCCCACACACCACGGAACTTTGGATGACCGGTGGAATATTTCACAGACGTTACTTCAATCGTAGTCGCCTATAGAGACTCGTTGAAATATGCATGAATAAAATATGCCTGGGGTCCGAATGACTAGAGCTTCGTACAATAGGTTTCGGTACAATACATCCGGAGGAGCCATGGATGTTTGTGATGCTTCAGAATTCACTTTAAACAGTAGGTCCCGGTCTAATATGTCTCCCGGTGTTGTTTTTAGGGCTGGCTATCCCTACCCCGTGAAAAGGAAACAACATCCCATATTTCGGAATGTGCCAGTGGGAAGAAGGCCCACTATGGAACTGTCACGCCCTTGAAGAAGATGTACCTATATAAATAGTAGGAAAAAAAGGTACAACCTATTCTATTCACCAGTACCTCCTCAATCGATACTGTATTTACCAAGCTCTCAGAAGCTAAAGCCCCTGAGGATAAATTTTTTTTTTTGTACTATTAAATGGCCTTGCCAAATCCATTCCCTAACCAAAATCAACCATGAATCCCCCCTCTCCGGGCTCTCATTATGTTACTGGAATGCATGTGGGTTAACTAGACAATTCTCAGACTTTCAAAATTTTGTTTTACATTCACAATCCGGATATCATTCTACAGGAAACTTTCTAAAACCCACTAACAATCCCTATCTCAATAACTACAATCTGTACAGAAATGACGGCCCGCAAAATCCTGTCTCCAGAGGCACTGCTATCTTCATTAACAACTCTATTCCTCATTATGAAATTCCTACTCCCACCCTAAATTCCTTAAATGCTACTATCATCTCCTTAAATTTTCCTAACCTTCCTAAAACTACCATCGCGTCTGTTTATATTCCCAATAACACTCAACAATCCGAACTCAACAACGATCTCAACACTCTCCTCTCCATCAATAATTCTACGATCCTCTGTGGTGATTTTAACGCCCATCATACCCGCTGGGGCTGCAAGAAAAATAATCAAATTGGGACACACCTATGGAACTACTCGCTCAACACTGCCACTAACATTATTGCCCCACCTACTCCAACTCGTTATGGAAACAACACCGCGTCCACCATCGATCTCACTCTCGTCAATAATTTTCACTTTCAACACACCATCCGCTCTATTCCTGAACTCTCTTCCGACCACAACCCGATTTTAATCAATTTCACTCTTAATGTCCAAAACTACTCACACCAAAATTGCTAACACAAACTGGAATCACTACAAGAATTTTTCTCAACGATCACTTTACATACACACCCAATCCGATCTCTGATATTAACCAAATTGACACTGAAATTAATAATCTCACCACCCTCATTATTACGGCATACAAAAATTCTTCCAAACCCTCCGCTCTCAATAACTGCCACTTTTTACCGCCACACCTTAAACAACTCATTACACAACGCAACCAAGCCCGTAAAAAGCATGGCAACTCTTCCGCGATCCTCCATCAAAAGACTTTATAACCAAATTCAAGCTAGACTTAGAAAACACTTTAAAATTCACAACGACAACACTTGGGAAAATAAATTAGCTTCTCTCACGACTGAAGATAATTCTCTGCGCACCACCTCCAGTTTCAAGAAAAACGCACCAAAATCCCTGCTCTTACTAATGTAAATCTTCCTACTAACAAAGCTCTCACTGATGAACATAAAGCAGATACCCTAGCTAACACCTATGAAACCCACAATTCTCTGAAAACACCATTAACGACCCCTCCACTGACTCCATAGTCGATACTTCCATCAATGACTTTAACTCTAACCCTCCTCCGTCTAAGCCTTTTCTACCACCCCATCTGTCGTTATAAATTACATCACTAACACTAAAATCAAAAAAGCCCCAGGAAACGACAATATCACCAATAAAATGCTTAAAACCTTCCTCTTAAAATCATTTTTCATATCACCAAAATTATTAACTCTGCTTTAACCCTCTCATACTTCCCTACTGCCTGGAAAACCGCAAACATCATTCCGATCCTTAAACCCAATAAAGACTCCAGCAATCCAGCCAACTACCGTCCTATTTCTCTTACCCACTCTAGCCAAACTAACTGAATCCATCATACTCCAAGAATACCTTACTCACATTCAAGACAACAACATCATTATTCCACTTCAATTTGGATTCACTAACCAACTCTCAACCACTCATCAGCTTCTTCGAGTCACCGAAATAATTCATGACGGCTTTCAAAAAAAAAATCAATCACTGCCATTCTTTTCCTAGACATTGCCAAAGCCTTCGATAAAGTTTGGATCAAGGACTCATCTATAAACTCATCTTCTACAAATTCCCGGCCAACCTTATTCATATTCTTATTTCTTACCTCACTAATCGTTCATTTTGCGTCTCTATCAACAATACTAACTCAGCTACTAAACCAATGCATGCAGGCATCCCCAAGGATCCGTTATTGCCCCCACCTCTTTAATCTTTTTTATGAATGATATCCCACAAGACACACACGTCACACTCAGCCTTTTTGCAGATGACACAGCCATCATAGTTCAAAACAATAACATAAACTTCATTCGTGCTAGACTACAAAAATACATTGCTAAATTAGAAAAATGGCTCACTAATTGGAGAATTAAAATTAATGTTGAAAAGACCGGAAGCAGTCCCTATACACCCATCGACAACCCAACCCACCCACTATCACTCTCTTCAATAAAACTATCAACTGGACTAATGAAGCCAAATATCTCGGAGTCATTTTAGACAAACGCCTCACTTACAAATCACACACTAACTTCATTAAGGAAAAATTCAACAAAGCTCTCCGTGCACTCTACCCACTCATTGCTCGTAATTCCAAAACTTCTGTTCATACAAAAACACTGATCTACTTGGCCTACATGCGTCCCATTATCACCTATGCGAGTCCTGTCTGGGGTTCCCTAGCAAAATCCAACTTCAATATCTTCCAAAGACTTGAAAACAAAATTCTCCGTATGGCTATAAACGCCCCTGGTACTTCCGCAACTCCGACATTCACAGAACTCTCAATATCCCTACCCTCAAATCCTTCGTAAGAAAAACTTGCCACAAACTTTTACAATCAAATTCCTAATAACCCGAACCCTCTTCTTAAACGACTCCCCGATTACGATCTTCAAAACCCAAAGAACGCCAAAAGACCCCGAAATAGTATCAATATCACTGACTCCCCCTAGATGACCTGCTTTCTTCCTAAACCACATCTTTTTCTCCGAAAACGCGTTTCTTTCCCCTTTTACCCCTGTCTGGCAATAGCTCCGCGATCTTTGCGTTTCTCTCCTCGATGTTTGAGTTTAGGTCATTGCACCCCTTCAGTTGTTTTTCTTATCTTATCATTACTTGAGTAACTTTTCGCTCTTTTTTTCTTGCTTGTATTTTATTCTTTAATAATTAAAAATTGAATAAAAATTATAAAAATCTCTCACACTAATACAAAGTGCAATGAGAAAAAAAAAAAAAAAAAAAATAAAAAAAAAAAAAATAAAAAAAAAAATTATAAAATAAACAAAAAAAAATAAAAATGATAAAATTAATTAAAATGCTTATACTCTTTTATTACTTTTTTTAGCATACTCTTTTTTGTTCTTTTTACTTTATCTCCTTTTACATGAAAATTTAGCAAGGAAATTTAATTCCCTCTTTCTCTCTAATTGTTGTCATCATTTTAATTTTAATTATGGGCAAGAGTATCATATTCTCCACTGCTTCATCTCCAAGGTTCTCAAGCTCAAGACAGGAGCAAATGGCAGCTGCGCTGCCAACGCTTCGACTATTCAAACAGTCAGTACAACCTATTCATCTTCTCTAGCCTCCGCCCCGTCCTGACGTGTGCGATGATGCTGCAAGAAGAGATGGAATGTGCGATCGCCGAGGGAGCGAGTTCTTCTCAGGACCACCCGAGGAACCAGCCTGTTGTACACTATGAGTTCATACCCAACCTCACTCAACCTGAAATAAACTGCGAAGGATTAAGGCGTACCACTGCTCTACTGAACAAGGCTACTGCCGATATCCAAATGACAATTCAATTTGGAAAGACCTTGGAGACAATACCGATACTGACATGGATAACACCATGAAACGCAAGATAAAGGAGCTCCAAAATCAAAAGAAGGGCCTGGAAGAGCAGGTAAGAGTCTATGGTCCTTGCCCGATAAATTTATGTAGTTACCATCATAATACTAAGAAAACTAAGCTAATTGATGATAATCAATATCAACTTCCGGCCAAAAGGCATACTGCTACTAAGCAACACGTGGCTCAAAGAGGAGAGACACACAAACAACCTCCCCGTTCATTCAAATCGTTTCTCCCACTTAATAATGAAGAAACTCTTAACGAAAATAATGATGCTCCAATAGTCACTAGAATCCCACCCATAATGGTGCGACAAACTGCTAATATAAAATCTCAACTCAAAAAAATTCACGAAAACTTAAAAAAACTGTTGTTAAAACAATAGTCACTGGCGAATTAATTAAAATATACCCTGTTGATGAAGAGTCCCACCGCGAAATAACAAAATCCTTAACTAAAAATAAATTTGATTATTTTCTAATCACCCCCAAGCTACAGCGCCCCATTAAAGCCATTCTCAAAGGTCAACAGTTCACCACTACCGAAATCGAAGAAGAACTTAAATCCCTAAACTTTTACCATAGACAAAGTAATACAGTTCAATAATCTAAAGACTAAGCAACCGATCGCCGTATGGCAAATAGTTCTACCCCGTAATAAAAATAATGAAAATATATTTAAAATCAATAAATTATTCTATGCCTCAATTAAAATTGAAAAAATTTAATAGAAGACCTGGTATTACTCAATGCTTTTCATGTAATTATTTTCATCATTCCTCCACTAATTGCAGAACTACTCCCAGATGCCTTAAATGGGGGACCCCACTCTCATAAAGATTGCACCATCAAAGAAAAGAATTCCAAATCCTACTTGTATTAATTGCAACTTAACCGGCCATACTGCTGCTTGGAGGCAATGCCCCAAATATCCAAAACCCCGTACTCCTCCACAAAATCCGCTAAACCTAACAACATCCGTCCTCAAATCAACTCAAATTATCCCCAAGTCACCCAAAATTTTTCTTATGCTAGTGCTGCTCTCTCCGCAAATATTGCTCAAAACCAAACCAATGTTAATCCTACCATCAACCCTAATTTAATTCATCAGTCGCCTTTCTTCAATAACGACGAACTTCATAAAACTTTATATATACTCAAAGAAATAGTCAACCTATTCACCAGTACTACCTCAATAGATTCTGTATACACCAAGCTCTCAGAAGCAAAGCCCCTGAGGATAAATTTTTTGTTCTTTTTAAATGGCCTTGCCAAATCAATCCTAACCAAAATCAACCATAATTCCTTATTAAACCATTTGAACTCTAAAAGTCCCCGAAATAGTACCGCTTTCACTAACTCCCCCTTACTACCTCCTTTCTTCCAAAACCACTTTATTTTCTCCGAATACGCGTTTCATTTCCCTCTTTTTCCCCTGTCTGGCAATAGCTCCGCGATCTTTGCGTTTCTCTCCTCGATGTCTGAGTCACAGGGTCATTGCACCCCTTCAGTTGTTTTTCTTATTATTTATTTTTGCATGCGTAACTTTTCGCTTTTTCTATTCTTTAAAAATAAAAAAGATAAAAAAAAAAAAAAAAAAATTGAATAAATCTTAAAAATCTCTCTCACTTAATAATAAGTGCTAAGAAAAATAATTATATTCAAAAAAAAAAAAAAAAATATTATAATAAATCTTTAAAATTAATTATTAATATTTTTTTTTTTACTCTCTCATTAGTATTGCTATTATTACTATCTTAGCTTCTCTTTTTGTTCTCTTTATTTTAACTTGACAAATGATCATGAAATTATTTCCTCTTTCCTTTTGTTGTCATCATTTTAATCTTAATTATGGGCAAGAGTATCATATTCTCCACTGCTCTTCATCTCCAAGGTTCTCAAGATCAAGACAGGAGCAAATGGCAGCTGCGCTGCCAACGCTTCGGACCACTCAAACAGTCAGGTACAACCTAAAAAGGTACAATCTTTTGGCAGCAAATTATAAGATATTATTTGAAGAGTCGTCCGATAATTTGTCGGATATTCTCTGAAAAGAGTCGTCCGACAATTTGTAGGATATTCTCTTTGAAAAGAGTCGTCCCATAATTTGTCGGATTTTCTTACAGAAATTTAAAACAAATTAAACAATGCTGAGCAAATATTATATTTATGAATTATTTTTACTTTAAAAAACATTCTGTAGAAATACATTAGGTTATTTAGTGAATAAAATCAATTTTTAAAATCGTGGATAGCAGATCCAAGAAAATTACAATTTTAAAATTGCACTTGTATACATAAAAAAATATTTAAAAAACATTTATTCTCTGAAATCCAGCCAATAGGACATTCCATCCTACAGGTTTTTATAGTTTATTCTCGGAATAAAATCCATGATAACGGCTTCCGGTTAGGAGCCTTATCGAGTTTCATTTCTTATTCAAATGTTTTCTCTTTTTTTTCTAAAGCAGCTGTCAAACACTTAGACAGCTGTCTTGATGCCTTAAGGCAAGCGCTGCACAGACGTTACTCACTTTGCATTACCCAGATAAGCCACGGACGCGGAGTAAGAATGCCCCGCAATGCTCTACGATCATATTAGACCGGGACCTAAATAAGTTGCTAGGACCTACGGTTTAAAGTGGGTTCCGAACCTCTACAAACATCCCGGGCACCGCCGGGATTCGAACCCGGAATAACGGGCGCCAGAGCGCTAGCCACTCGGCCATTCAGGTCCTGCATTGAAATGTGAACGAAACAAAAAAAAATTACTGAAGTAAAAATTTTCAGATCGGAGCTAGACATGAATTTAAATTTAAAACCTCCTCATGTTGATTTTTTGTAAAAGTTATCAATTTGCAAAACTCAATCATATAAAAAAAATAACGGTTTCTTAATTAAAATATATTATTATATCATTAAGAAAATATTTGTCATTTTCAATGCATGTTTTTAATGTAATCTGTACATTCATGAATGTACAGATTACAGATATTTATGAATTTATTTGACAACTCAAACTATATATAACTCATCATTTAGGTTACATTTTTATGGTTATATAGAATTAGGTGGAATCACATGTTAACTATATATATATATGCATTGCAAATTGTGAAACTTTTGTTGTTTGATCAGGAAAACATTTGATTCGAAATTGAATTGATTTTAATTCGTTTTATTAAAAAGCATCGTTCAAAATTTTGTGATGATGTTTTCCAAGTCATTTTAAATAGTTTTGTATTTTGTAATTTATATTTAAAAATTTTTTTATTCATTAAACTGCTTCAGTGTAAATAAATATCAAGAAATCGACATAAAATTTTCAACATGATTCACATTCAAACAATACAGCATTTAATATAGATATGAAAAAATTATAGAAATCGGAAATAACACTAAATTTATAAAGTGTTCGTTCTTGCATTGCATTCCAAGGAGCATTTAAAATTAAATGACGAATACAGAAGCTACGAATCTAATTATTCGCATATTAATGTTACTTCTTCGGGTGCCATACACAAACAGATCTGATCCGTGATATCTCCGATAGCCCGGCACCAGAATGAGATTGCGGTGTGACGTTGCAACAACTCAGAAGATGAGTGGCACATGCATGTAATGCGAAAACAAACCCAAGAAGGTTTTTGATGAATCTTGCAGCAATAGTGTGCAAGGATCCTTCACATTGCAATTTGAGCAATTCGCATAGGCAGATGAGTGAATCTGTTGCAATTTCCAATGAAGAAAGTATTGCAAAAAAACACTGAAGAAACAGCAGAACGGAAAAATCAATAGATGTCTTAATTTTAAATGCTATTTTAAAATCATTGCAAATAATGCAATTGTCCCCAAATACAATCTTTCTGTACCCTATTACGAAACATTCTTTGAAAAGAGTCGTCAGGAGTAGGATTATTTTTCTTACAAAAGTTTAAAAAATAAGTTATATTTAGCAGATATTATACAATTATTTTACCCCAACAAACATTCTATAGTAATACATAAAGGTCATTACGTGAATAAAATGTACTTTTAAAAATCTTTTATTAAAGATTTCACAATGTTATATTTATAAAAATGAAGCTACATATATATTAAAATATTCTTTTAAAACTCATACATTAATTATTGGTTTAATTATTAAAAATATATCAATAAAAACTGCTAAAGTTATTTTGCAATAATATTTAGCAAACATTGCTCAAACCCAATTTAATTTACACAGATGATGTTACACACCGTTTATTCTTAATCATACAGAACACTACAGGACCTAAAATACTTTCTCTACTACATATTCTGTAGTCTAAATTGAAATTTACACTTAATACATAAAAGATAAAAATTTACACTTATGATTAAAAACATGTTTTACAAATAAATATTAAAGACAATACACAAAATTAAATGCACACGAATAATTGATTTTTCCCTTTATTTGTCAAGAAAGCACAATCTACTGGAAATTGTATTTTTCAAAAAAAAAAAAAAAGTTTATTTTGAGATAAAGAACTACAGAGAAGTTTTCGTATATTTACTTTGAATGAAATTTCTTGTATTGCGATAAACCGGATCTGTGTGAAAATCCTGTCTGGCATACTTCACAGACGTACGGCTTCTCCCCGGTGTGGACGCGATAATGGGTTTGCAACTCATCCTTGCGAGAAAACACCTTGTTGCACAACTCGCATGAATGAGGCTTTTCTCGCGTGTGAATTCTCAAATGTCGCCTCAGATGTGAACTGAGTCCACATGCTTTATCACACAAACTGCATTGGTATGCCTTCTCTTTGGTATAAGTGACCATATGTCTTCGAAGCTCATGCTTTCGTAAGAAGCCTTTGTTGCATATTTCACACGCGTGAGCTTTAGTTCTTTCGTGAATTACTAAATGCCATTTTAAATCTCCTTTTCTCAGAAATCTTTTGTTGCATATCTCACACGCACGAGGCTTCTTTCCCGAGTGGCAAAGCAAATATTTTTTCAATGTCCTTTTTTGAATAAATCGTTTTCCACAGATATCACACAAAAAGCCGTTTTCTTCTGCAGTTGGTCCACCCAGCTCCGCCATTACCCAATGCGCTTTCCGAAAGATTCAATATACAGAAAAAAAAAATGTCATCCACCACAACAAGAGAAGCAAATTTTACATTCTTATTCGTTGTAGACTCTCGGAGTGCATTGACCGCGCAGCGACCACAAACCTCCGTCCTTGAAAAAATAGGGTTCTTGTGGATTGGTCCAAGCCCGTTGCCAGCGTGAAAAATTAAAATGTATAGAAAAAGTGGATAATAAATTGAATAAAAATTACAAATAAATAAACTAGTTAAAAATATTAAGAGATAAAAAAAAATTACAATAGGAAAGGAATTAAAATTACAAAATGAAAGCATACTGTAGTAAAAAGAAAAGGGAAAAGTTAATAAAAAACTGAGCACCGTTGTAGTGAAAACCAGACAACCATTGCAGAAAGCTAAATAACGAGATCTAAAAATAACCCGAGTAGGGGGGGATTAAAGGAATGCAAAAACCATAGCGGGAAAGATGACTTTGAACTAAAAATAGCCCGAGTAGGGGGATTCAAGGAATGCAAAACCAGAGCGGGAAAGATGACTTTTAACTAAAAATAGCCCAGTAGGGGGATTCAAGGAATGCAAAACCAGAGCGGGAAAGATGACTTTAACTAAAAATAGCCCGAGTAGGGGATTCAAGGAATGCAAAACCAGAGCGGGAAAGATGACTTTAACTAAAAATAGCCTGAGTAGGGGGATTCAAGGAATGCAAAACCAGAGCGTGGAAAGATGACTTTGAACTAAAAATAGCCCGAGTAGGGGGATTCAAGGAATGCAAAACCAGAGCGGGAAAGATGAGTTTTGAACTAAAAATAGCCCGCGAGAGGGTGACAAAAGTCGCAACTAGGGATTGCAATATCGAACCAAAAATTCAATGCCGGTATTAGGTATTTTTTAGATCTTAATACCGGTATACCGGTTTTAATACCGGTAGTAGAAATTTTAGAAAAGAAAGAAAATACAGGTGTTTTTTTTTTGTTTTTGTTTATTTGCCAGTTTTATTAGACAATGTAAATATCGCATTAAACACTCGAAATGGCCAACCCTCTAATGCTGTCATTTTACTTATAATTTCATCCAGATTATCTTTTTTTTTCAAAATAATCTAAAATCCCTGATGGTCGGGCTTAGAAACTGTGCTTAAGTTTGTCTCTTCATCGCAATTAGATTATTGTTTCGCTTTTAAATGTTCATGGAGTCTGCTTGTACTTCCTACAATCTCTTTAATAACTTTTGAACATTTTTTACATTGGGCCACCCTATTCTTTTCATCATATAAATAATGAAACCAAACAGAAAGAAGTATTATCAACTGATTTTTTATGTTCTTTAAAGTTATTCTTATTCATTATTATGGTGTATTATTTATGAGTATATATATATATATAATAAATCTGAAAATTATTTTGAACTCTAAAGTATGATATGCAAATACAATGTGAATAACAAACTCACCAATTTAAAAAATATCGAAAATTACACACTTTCTTCACAATTAGAAACTTGTTTTCACAGATGAGAATAAGAATGTCACGGAGAAGAATTCTTTCACTGATTAGAATTCTAAATTTCTAGTAAATACCGAAAAACGATATTTAAACTTGTGAATACCGGTATTACAAAATTGTACAAATGAATTATGCTCAGTTCGAAGGAACGAGTTATCCCAGAAATCCCTATTTTCTTCAGGGTCTACCATTATAGAAGTTCCCGGATCACCGTAGTCCCTCCCACCGGTCGCCTGGTGACGTCATTTCCCCCCTCTCTGTTCTTCGGTTCGCGCGGGGAAACAGAAAACTGTGACCTTGGCCTCTCCCTATTCTCTACTTCTTGTGTGTAAGTAACTAGTACCTAAAGTACCTGTTCCTTCTATAAATTTAAAAGAATAGGGAGAATAGGAATTTAGAAGAAAATATTAGTCAGTTACATTTATCACATATTATACGATATGTTTTATCTTAACAAACATTCTATAAGAACACAAAGACCATTAACTGAATAAAATTTACTTTTAAAAATCGTGAATAGTAAATTTCAGTATGTTATAAATATATAAAGTTAAAAATTTAAAAAATACGCTTAAACACACATCAAAAAATCCTTTAAAACTCATACATTGATTAATAGAGCTATACACTGAAGTGACAAAAGTCATGGGATAGCAATATGCAAATTTTCAGATGGCAGTAGCATCGCGTAGAACAGGTATAAATGCTCAGTGCTTTCGCAGAGCTTTTTCATTTCTGTTCAAGTTATTCATGTGAAGAGGTTTTTGACGTGATGATGACCGCACGACGGGAATTAACAGACTCTGAACGCGGAATGTTAGTGGAGCTAGACGCATGGGTCATGCCATTTCGGAAATCGTTAGGGGAATTCAACATTCCCAGATCCACTGTGTCAAGAGTGTGCCGAGAGTATGAAATTTCAGGCATAACGTCCCACCATTGACAGCGCAGTGGTCGAACGCCTGCACTTAACGACCGAGACCGGCGACGTCTGCAAAGAGTCGTAAATTCTAACAGACAAGCAACACTGCGTCAAATAACCGCAGAAATCAATGTGGGACGTACAACGGACTTGTCTGTTAGAACTGTGCGGAGAAATTTGGCTTTCTTGGGCTATTCCAGCAGAAGAACGACTCGAGTGCCTTTACTGACAGAACGACATCGCTTGCAGCGACTCTCGTGGGCACGTGAGCATATCGGTTGGTCCCTAGATGAATGGAAAACCGTGGCCTGGTCCGATGAGTTACGATTTCAGTTGGTAAGAGCTGATGGTAGGGTTCGAGTGTGGCGCAGACCCCACGAAGCCATGGACCCAAACTGTCAGCAAGGCACTGTTCAAGCTGGTGGTGGCTCCGTAATGGTGTGGGCTGTTTTTTCATGTCATGGACTTGGTCCTCTGGTGCGACTGGACCGAACATTGACTGGAAATGCTTATGTTCAGCTACTTGGAGATCACTTGCAGCCATTCATGGACTTTATGTACCCAAACAACGATGGGATTTTTATGGATGACAATGCGCCATGTCACCGGGCCACAACTGTTCGCGATTGGTTTGAAGAACATTCTGGACAATTCCAACGAATGATCTGGCCACCTAGATCGCCCGACATGAATCCCATCGAGCATTTATGGGACATCATCGAGAGGTCTGTTCGTGCCCAAAATCCTGCACCATCAACGCTTTCACAATTATGGACGTCTATCGAGACAGCATGGCTCAATATTCCTGCAGAAGACTTCCAACGACTTGTTGAGTCCATGCCACGTCGAGTTGCTGCACTTCGCCGGGCGAAAGGAGGGCCGACACGATATTAAGAGGTATTCCATGACTTTTGTCACTTCAGTGTATATCAATAAAAATTCCTAAAAATTATATTGCAATATCATTCAGAAAAAATTTCTCAAATTCAATTTAATTTACATAGAAGAGGCTACACACCGTTTATTCTTAATCAAAATACTTTACAGAACCTAAAATTCTTTCTCTACTACATATTCTGTAGTCTAAAGCGAAATTTAAACTTAACAGATAAAAGATAAAAATTAAGACTTATGATTAAAAGAATAATGTTTCACAAATAAAATAATAAAGTCAGTACGTGAAATGAAATGCATACGAAATATTGATTTTGCTCGTATTTGTCAGAAAATTACAATCTTCTGGAAGTTTCGGTTTAGTTTTAAAAACGAGACTATTTTTTAAAAAAGAACAGCAGAAAATTTTTGGCCTATTTACACTCATGTCCATAAATTAAGGATAATTCAGAATCACACAGAAATTGAACTCTAAAATAAAATTTTCACACACATCTTGAAGAAGAATATGCAAATTACAGGAAACCACCAGATGGCGCGGATAGTACGTCACAATGACGAGTGTAAGAGAGGGGTATATAAGGAATGGTGGCAAAAAGTAAAATTGTTCACAAGCGCTTTAAAAGCCTTTCAGTGCAATAACCGCATAGTTATGGCACAAAGGAAGCATTTGGATGATTTTTTACGTGGTAGAATTATCGGACGACTGGAATGTGGACGTACCCAGCTGGAAGTATCCGAGGAACTTGGAATCGCCCAGAGTGTCATCTCCAGGCTTTGGCAACGATTCCAAGATGATGGTAATGTGAGTAGATGTTACAGCACAGATCGCCCCCGAGTTACAACGCCGAATGAGGACCGGTATTTAGCAGTTACTGCCAAAAGAAACAGACGGAGCCTGTCAGCCTATCAGACCTGTCTCGTCAGCTCTCTTCAGCTACTGGTACGACAGTTTCAAAGCAGACCGTGTACAGACGCTTAGGGCACATTGGTCTATATGCTCGTAGGCCTGTCAGATGTGTTCCACTTACCGCAACTCACTGTCGCCTGCGATTAACCTGGAGTAGAGAGTATGCATTGTGGACATCGTAACAGTAGTCTGGTGTGATGTTTTCCGACGAGTCAGGTTTAGTTTGCAGTCTGATTCTCACCGGACTTTCATATGGAGAGCGCTAGGTACCCGTTACCACCAAGAGAACACCATTGAACGACACCGTTACGGTGGTGCAAGGATGGCTCGTTTGGGGAGGAATTATTCTTGGTTCCAGAACTGACCTACATGTTCAGAGTGTAATGATGACAAGCCACATCTATCGGGATGTCATTTTGGAACAACATGCATGTTTGTTTCGGGGCGCCATGGATGCTGAATTTCTGTTTATGGATGACAACGCCCGTCCTCACCGTGCAAACATCGTAGACGAATGCCTTCAATTGGAGGATATCACCCGTATGGATTGGCCAGCATACTCATCGGACTTGAATCCAATAGAGCATGTGTGGGATATGCTTGGCTGACGAATTGCACCCCGTCAACCCCCTCCCACCTGTCAACCGGAACTTCGGAGGCATTGCTTGATGAGTGGTGTAATATTCCCAAGATCAGATTGATAATTTGATACTCAGCATGCCTAGGCGTTGTAAGGCCTTTGTTCCCGAGTGGCAAAGCAAATGCTGTTGTAAGTACCATTTCTTGGCAAATCGTTTACCACAAATATCACACAAATAACCGCTTTCTTTCACAATTGGTCCACTTAGTTTAACCATTACTTACTGCTTTTATCAGAATACGCGATTCTTAGAGAGAAAAAAACCCTTTCAATTACTGTAATGAGAAAGAAGTGATTTTTATATTTGTGCATATATTTTCCTTTAAATAAACTGACAAATCGACAGGCAATTTTTCTTCACTTCATTTCATTATTGCAATTTTCAACTGCCATAGTATGATTCATCCGAATAGGCTTTTCTTGAAAATACAGAAATACGTTTTTTATAAATTTGGAATTTTTTTTATTCGGATTTTTCAAAACTCGAGGATTATTAATCACCTATTAGATGTTAAAGGTAGGAGATACAGCAGAATGTGCAAATTAATATTTCTAAATATTAAATGGACATTTTATCTTTCAAGGCCTTTTACTTAGGAACAGCCTACAATGACCCAGATCATATTTTCTAGTTATAGGTTCGAAACTCAACTAGTGCGGCACGAGAGCTTCTTCTATAGACCGGGAATAGGCACTACAAATTTGTTGACCACAAAGTTTTTCTGTTGAGATCAAGCAAGATAAGAAGTGTGTGCATGCATCCAGATAATACTACAATAGAAATAGCTGCGGATTTTCTTTCATTTCTTTTTCATATTCGAAAAACAGCACTAGCATTTCTCTAGCATGCTTTCGTGGAGATTTATATAAAATAAAATCTAAATTTCTATAAAATGAATTGAATTTTCAGGACACGCGGAGACTCAAAGGCTGAGAAAGAGAAATAATAAAAGATGATGAAGAGTAAGAAACTGAATACAGGAGATAAAAATTAACTTCATCATTCAAAGGAAATTTTCAGCTTTGTATTACAAGTCACTGTAGTTTCAATAGACTGCTCAAAACTGTATGTGCTGTTCCCTATTAATAATTAATTTATTTAGCAATCAAAAATTTATTAAAAAATCTATCAATCGTTTTAATAACATCAGACTTGATGCGAAAAGCTAATGAAACCTGATCTCATATTAATGAATAGCGAATGAATAAGAATGATAAATGTGAATATATATACACTGAAGTGACAAAAGTCATGGGATAGCAATATGCAAATTTTCAGATGGCAGTAGCATCGCGTAGAACAGGTATAAAGGTGCAGTGCTTTCGCGGAGCTTTCATTTCTGTTCAAGTTATTCATGTGAAGAGGTTTTGACGTGATGATGACCGCACGACGGGAATTAACAGACTTTGAATGCGGAATGTTAGTTGGGCTAGATGCATGGGTCATGCCATTTCGGAAATCGTTAGGGAATTCAACATTCCCAGATCCACTGTGTCAAGAGTGTGCCAAGAGTATGAAATTTCAGGCATAACATCCCACCATGGACAGCACAGTGGTCGACCGCCTGCACTTAACGACCGAGACCGGCGACGTCTGCAAGAGTCGTAAATTCTAACAGACAAGCAACACTGCGTCAAATAACCGCAGAAATCAATGTGGGTCGTACAAGGGACTTGTCTGTTAGAACTGTGCGGAGAAATTTGGCTTTCTTGGGCTATTCCAGCAGAAGACCGACTCGAGTGCCTTTACTGACAGAACGACATCGCTTGCAGCGACTCTCGTGGGCATGTGAGCATATCGGTTGGTCCCTAGATGAATGGAAAACCGTGGTCTAGTCCGATGAGTCACGATTTCAGTTGGTAAAGAGCTGATGGTAGGGTTCGAGTGTGGCGCAGACCCCACGAAAGCCATGGACCCAAACTGTCAGCAAGGCACTGTTCAAGCTGGTGGTGGCTCCGTAATGGTGTGGGCTGTTTTTTCATGTCATGGACTTGGTCCTCTGGTGCGACTGGACCGAACATTGACTGGAAATGCTTATGTTCAGCTACTTGGAGATCACTTGCAGCCATTCATGGACTTTATGTACCCAAACAACGATGGGATTTTTATGGATGACAATGCGCCATGTCACCGGGCCACAACTGTTCGCGATTGGTTTGAAGAACATTCTGGACAATTCCAACGAATGATCTGGCCACCTAGATCGCCCGACATGAATCCCATCGAGCATTTATGGGACATCATCGAGAGGTCTGTTCGTGCCCAAAATCCTGCACCATCAACGCTTTCACAATTATGGACGTCTATCGAGACAGCATGGCTCAATATTCCTGCAGAAGACTTCCAACGACTTGTTGAGTCCATGCCACGTCGAGTTGCTGCACTTCGCCGGGCGAAAGCAGAGGCCGACACGATATTAGAGGTGTTCCATGACTTTTGTCACTTCAGTGTATATCAATAAAAATTCCTAAAAATTATATTGCAATATCATTCAGAAAAAATTTCTCAAATTCAATTTAATTTACATAGAAGAGGCTACACACCGTTTATTCTTAATCAAAATACTTTACAGAACCTAAAATTCTTTCTCTACTACATATTCTGTAGTCTAAAGCGAAATTTAAACTTAACAGATAAAAGATAAAAATTAAGACTTATGATTAAAGAATAATGTTTCACAAATAAAATAATAAAGTCAGTACGTGAAATGAAATGCATACGAAATATTGATTTTGCTCGTATTTGTCAGAAAATTACAATCTTCTGGAAGTTTCGGTTTAGTTTTAAAAACAGACTATTTTTAAAAAAGAACAGCAGAAAATTTTTGGCCTATTTACACTCATGTCCATAAATTAAGGATAATTCAGAATCACACAGAAATTGAACTCTAAAATAAAATTTTCACACACATCTTGAAGAAGAATATGCAAATTACAGGAAACCACCAGATGGCGCGGATAGTACGTCACAATGACGAGTGTAAGAGAGGGGTATATAAGGAATGGTGGCAAAGAAGTAAAATTGTTCAAGCGCTTTAAAAAGCCTTTCAGTGCAATAACCGCATAGTTATGGCACAAAGGAAGCATTTGGATGATTTTTACGTGGTAGAATTATCGGACGACTGGAATGTGGACGTACCCAGCTGGAAGTATCCGAGGAACTTGGAATCGCCCAGAGTGTCATCTCAGGCTTTGGCAACGATTCCAAGATGATGGTAATGTGGTAGATGTTACAGCACAGATCGCCCCGAGTTACAACGCCGAATGAGGACCGGTATTTAGCAGTTACTGCCAAAAGAAACAGACGGAGCCTGTCAGCCTATCAGACCTGTCTCGTCAGCTCTCTTCAGCTACTGGTACGACAGTTTCAAAGCAGACCGTGTACAGACGCTTAGGGCACATTGGTCTATATGCTCGTAGGCCTGTCAGATGTGTTCCACTTACCGCAACTCACTGTCGCCTGCGATTAACCTGGAGTAGAGAGTATGCATTGTGGACATCGTAACAGTAGTCTGGTGTGATGTTTTCCGACGAGTCCAGGTTTAGTTTGCAGTCTGATTCTCACCGGACTTTCATATGGAGAGCGCTAGGTACCCGTTACCACCAAGAGAACACCATTGAACGACACCGTTACGGTGGTGCAGGATGCTCGTTTGGGGAGGAATTATTCTTGGTTCCAGAACTGCCTACATGTTCAGAGTGTAATGATGACAAGCCACATCTATCGGGATGTCATTTTGGAACAACATGCATGTTTGTTTCGGGGCGCCATGGATGCTGAATTTCTGTTTATGGATGACAACGCCCGTCCTCACCGTGCAAACATCGTAGACGAATGCCTTCAATTGGAGGATATCACCCGTATGGATTGGCCAGCATACTCATCGGACTTGAATCCAATAGAGCATGTGTGGGATATGCTTGGCTGACGAATTGCACCCCGTCAACCCCCTCCCACCTGTCAACCGGAACTTCGGAGGGCATTGCTTGATGAGTGGTGTAATATTCCCCAAGATCAGATTGATAATTTGATACTCAGCATGCCTAGGCGTTGTAAGGCCTTTGTTCCCGAGTGGCAAAGCAAATGCTGTTGTAAGTACCATTTCTTGGCAAATCGTTTACCACAAATATCACACAAATAACCGCTTTCTTTCACAATTGGTCCACTTAGTTTAACCATTACTTACTGCTTTTATCAGAATACGCGATTCTTAGAGAGAAAAAAACCCTTTCAATTACTGTAATGAGAAAGAAGTGATTTTTATATTTGTGCATATATTTTCCTTTAAATAAACTGACAAATCGATCAGGCAATTTTTCTTCACTTCATTTCATTATTGCAATTTTCAACTGCCATAGTATGATTCATCCGAATAGGCTTTTCTTGAAAATACAGAAATACGTTTTTTATAAATTTGGAATTTTTTTTTTTTTTATTCGGATTTTTCAAAACTCGAGGATTATTAATCACCTATTAGATGTTAAAGGTAGGAGATACAGCAGAATGTGCAAATTAATATTTCTAAATATTAAATGGACATTTTATCTTTCAAGGCCTTTTACTTAGGAACAGCCTACAATGACCCAGATCATATTTTCTAGTTATAGGTTCGAAACTCAACTAGTGCGGCACGAGAGCTTCTTCTATAGACCGGGAATAGGCACTACAAATTTGTTGACCACAAAGTTTTCTGTTGAGATCAAGCAAGATAAGAAGTGTGTGCATGCATCCAGATAATACTACAATAGAAATAGCTGCGGATTTTTCTTTCATTTCTTTTTCATATTCGAAAAACAGCACTAGCATTTCTCTAGCATGCTTTCGTGGAGATTTATATAAAATAAAATCTAAATTTCTATAAAATGAATTGAATTTTTCAGGACACTTGGAGACTCAAAAAGGCTGAGAAAGAGAAATAATAAAAGATGATGAAGAGTAAGAAACTGAATACAGGAGATAAAAATTAACTTCATCATTCAAAGGAAATTTTCAGCTTTGTATTACAAGTCACTGTAGTTTCAATAGACTGCTCAAAACTGTATGTGCTGTTCCTATTAATAATTAATTTATTTAGCAATCAAAAAATTTATTAAAAATCTATCAATCGTTTTAATAACATCAGACTTGATGCGAAAAGCTAATGAAACCTGATCTCATATTAATGAATAGCGAATGAATAAGAATGATAAATGTGAATATATATACACTGAAGTGACAAAAGTCATGGGATAGCAATATGCAAATTTTCAGATGGCAGTAGCATCGTAGAACAGGTATAAATGCGCAGTGCTTTCGCAGAGCTTTCATTTCTGTTCAATTTATTCATGTGAAGAGGTTTTGACGTGATGATGACCGCACGACGGGAATTAACAGACTTTGAACGCGGAATGTTAGTTGGAGCTAGATGCATGGGTCATGCCATTTCGGAAATCGTTAGGGAATTCAACATTCCCAGATCCACTGTGTCAAGAGTGTGCCAAGAGTATGAAATTTCAGGCATAACATCCCACCATGGACAGCACAGTGGTCGACGGCCTGCACTTAACGACCGAGACCGGCGACGTCTGCAAGAGTCGTAAATTCTAACAGACAAGCAACACTGCGTCAAATAACCGCAGAAATCAATGTGGGTCGTACAAGGGACTTGTCTGTTAGAACTGTGCGGAGAAATTTGGCTTTCTTGGGCTATTCCAGCAGAAGACCGACTCGAGTGCCTTTACTGACAGAACGACATCGCTTGCAGCGACTCTCGTGGGCATGTGAGCATATCGGTTTGGTCCCTAGATGAATGGAAAACCGTGGTCTAGTCCGATGAGTCACGATTTCAGTTGGTAAGAGCTGATGGTAGGGTTCGAGTGTGGCGCAGACCCCACGAAGCCATGGACCCAAACTGTCAGCAAGGCACTGTTCAAGCTGGTGGTGGCTCCGTAATGGTGTGGGCTGTTTTTCATGTGATGGACTTGGTCCTCTGGTGCGACTGGACCGAACATTTACTGGAAATGCTTATGTTCAGCTACTTGAGAT